>BRDA01065449.1:0-13556 GCA_036984385.1 Crenuchus spilurus
TATATAAACACACACACAGACACACAGTGGCATTATCTTTGGATATCTTTGGGTGGTGTTTTCGGATGTGTACATAATCTGCAAAAATACAGATAATATGCAGGTATTAGGACATATATTTAGAGGATGGCAGTAATTTTAAAGACATTAGGACTTTTCCTGGCTCTGCAAGATTTGTGCAGCACTTTAGTTCGCAAATGTAGCTCTAATAACTATAATAGTACACATCTGCTTTAGTCCAAATGTAATGCCTTTCTCACGGATGTCAACATCAAAGGTTTGTTTGTGCATTTACCACATTACAACTAAGATTATTTACTGTAATATTATGCTTGCACTAATACCACATACACCTACTGCACAAGTACTACACAGATAGTTTATACAGTGACAGACACCTACACATGTGTTCAGTGTTTTTACTTATACTATTTATCAATAGAACAAATGCACATAATCAAATATGCAGCTAAATATATCAAATATGTGCTCAGATCTTGTAAGCTAGTGTGGAGAAATTAAGATATTAGTCTATAAACAACCTCAATAAACAGTATTAACATGGATATAATTTGGAGGGGGGATGAGGGGACATGTCCCCTACACTTTTGTGTAGGGGACATGTCCCCTTGTGCAGTTGGTTTCCATCCAAAAACAGTTACGCTATATTTAATAGAAACAGGTCTGACTACTATTCTCTCCATGATGCTTCCCTGGATCAGATGCCCACCAACGACCAGCTACTGTGGCCTGCTCCAGATACCCTACTCTACTGCCTACATTGGAGTTCAAATGGACTTTCTGGCCGTTATCATTGCACCCACTATCATCATCATTCCTGTCCCACTACTGTCACCATATCAGCTCACCTGAACTTTACAACAAGATCATATGATTATGATTCATCACACACTTAGAATTAGCAGACCAGAGGAGGATGGGTCCCCCATGTGAGTCTGGTTCCTCCCAAGGTTTCTTCCTCCAGCTCTGAGGGAGTTTTTCCTTGCCACTGTCGCCGTTGGCTTGCTCACCGGGGATTAGGGATTAATGATTTTATGTCTGTTATTGCTAACCCTGTAAAGCTGCTTTGTGACATCAGTTGTAAAAAGCGCTTTATAAATAAAATTTGATTGAATTTGATTGATTGAAACAGGTCAGGCACTAAGACCAAGCAGAAAACAGTCGCACAAGCTGAAGCCTGTTTCCCTTTAGACTGCCCACAAGCTCACTGATTGGCTCTGCTATTTCCTGCTAATACATAATTGACCATCTCCACTGTCACTCCATCTGGTTGTAAACCATGTTTGTCCAGGAGTCCTCCTTTTTGAAAATATGCAGTTAACTTTGACCCAAGGAGCACAGAAGGGTTAACTTTTAACTTTTCAGCATTATCAACTCATCCAAAAGTTCGAAACACAGACACAGAGTCAAATTCCCAACATGTTAACAACTTACAGGAGCAGTAAGGTGTGAAAATGACTGCAATGAGTTCACTTTACCTATCATATACCACTAAAGAAAAGCTTCATATTATAGAAGAAGCCGAAACAACTGCAAATTGCACAGCATGAAGGAAATGTGATGTCAGTGAAAGCTACATTAGTGACTGGCAAAAAAAATAAAACAAGACTGGAAGAAATACATGTAACGTGTGTGTAGGTGTGTGTGTGTGTGTGTGTGTGTGTGTGTGTGTGTGAGTGAGTGAGAGAGAGAGAGGGAGAGAGAGAGATAGAGAGAGAGAGAGAGAGAGAGAGAGAGAGAGAGAGAGAGAGAGAGAGTGCAAAAGTCAAATTTCATGTGTGATTACATGGAATTAAAAAAGAAAGCCTGAAGGAAAAAGTATTTAAATGCATATATATATATATATATATATATATATGTACTGTACTATTTAACATTAAAATAAAGGCATTAGTTAGGGTGACCAGATCTGGGATGACGAAAAAAAAGGACACCTCAGCATTTTTTTACATAAATTCTATTATTATTATTATTATTATTATTAATTAATTAATAAATATTGACAAATTATAATTTATATTTTATTAATAATTATTAGTTACTATTAATAATATACTAATAATAAATATTACATTTATTATTAATAAAAATAATAAAATCAATATTAATAATTAATAAAATATTAATACATTATTACATAATATTATAAATAATAAACTGTTAAAAGCATGTAGCATAACCTTATCACCCAATCCTTTTCAGTCAACTTCACTTCAGCTCATTATCATTAATGTTACACTTATGCTTGGACTGTATGGTCAATAGATCTTATTTACACAGAATTATACCTCATTTTTTGGCAAAAATAAGCAGAAATTCTTAATTATTTTTAATAATAGTTAAACTTAGAGACATGTAAATGGATGGCTTATCACAGACTGGTAGACACATGCAAAAAGACTCAAATGTTAATGTTTATGAATTTTATTATTTAACCTCTGACATTAAAATACTAGCTGACATGACACAGACAGAACAAACACTTAACATGTAAACAACTAACAGGTGAAAACAGACCCTATTTGAGGGAGTGACAGCGGTGACGGCCAATCACACGTTAGCAAGAAATGGCAGAGCCAATTGGTGATCTTATGGGCGGCCTAAAGGGAAACCTAATGCTCGCCCAAGTACATTTAATATAGCGTAACATCTCACTCAAGCAAACAGAACGGAATAGGGGGAGGGCAAGACTAGTTTGTGAACGAAACGCTTCTTGAGTAAAACAAAATCCCGGACATTTTTGAAATTCCGCCCGGACACGTTTTTAAGACTCAAAAAGATGACATGTTCAGGTAAAAGAGGACGTCTGGTCACCCTACATTAGTCCATAAACAACATCAATAAACATTAGAATATGATGTATTATTCCACAAATAAATACTATTAAACATCAGAATAAGATATATTAGAACATAAACAACCTCAAGAAAATAAATTCAGCAAATTCAGGGGCCTATTTACGTGCATTCTGATTTATTACTGAATTGAACAGCTGTGTATTTCTTACAGCAGCATTTCACAATCTGAGAGACAGAGTGAGGTTGAGGGGGAGGTATTTGTTAAATGCCTCTATCAGGTCCTCAGCATAATCGCTGTGTGTTTACAAGGACAAGGCGGTCATAGATAACCCACTACAGCCTGTGTATCTGAGCCTGAATGTGTGTGTGAGTGTAAGGGAGATCAAAAGCATGCTGTTGAATGTGCATCTGTGTGTATGGAGAGATGGTAAAAGAGACAGCAAAAGCGAGTGCATATATGCAGTATTTACATGCTGATCAGAATAGATTTATTCTGTGAAAATAGATTTATGCAGTGAACATGCTTCCGAAGCCATAAATATCTCAATCTATTAAAATCACTTTTCTACATCATCCCAGCTCTACCAGACATGTGATTTTCTTTTTTAATACTGGAGCTGTGATGCTAATGTAGCTCTTATGTATAGCAATTAGCATGACTCTAACTAATGTAATTGTAATTGATTGTTGTTGCAGTAGCTACACCATCTCATGTTGTGTAGTACCAGATATTTACTATGGTTAGCATTCACCGTTTAGCATTTCAGTTATTTTTTTTTTTCTTTCATTTTAGAATGAATAACAGACCCCTGCTAGCCAATCAGAAAAGAGTATTTCTTGTCTCTGGGTTAAAATCATAATAAATACATTATGTTTTGTAAACAGACACAATATGAACAGGAGGTGGTATGGAACAACTTGTTACTTAAAATAATAATAATAATAATAATAATAATAATAATAATAATAATAATAATAATAATACACTGATTTTGAGTATGATTCCAAATCCAGACCTCCAAGGGGTAATAATTTAGATTTACATTGATCATTTTTATGTTATTTTGTTCTCAACGCATTCCACTATGTAATAAATAAAGATTTTCAACTGGAATATTTTATTCATTGAGATCTAGGATGTGTAATTTTAGTGTTCCCTTTATTTTTTTGAGAAGTGTAATAATAATAATAATAATAATAATAATAATAATAATAATAATAATAATAATAATAATAATATATATCAAATAAATTTTTTTATTTACTTCAAATATTGACATACTATTTTCTATAAATATGAAGTGTGTGTGCATGTGTATGTGTTAACTGTTCTTAAGTTTTCCACCACACATCATGTCAATCATTCTTGATGACACTGACATGGTGGTGGTGTGTTAGTGTGTGAGCTGCTGGATATTTCAAACACTGTGTCCACTCACCGTCCACTCTATTAGACACACCTACCTTGTTGGTTCACCTTGCAGATGCACAGTTTGTGTTGGTCATCCTGTAGTCCTTCACTGGTGCTCAAACTAACTCACCACCACCATGTTAGTGTCACTGCAGTGCTGAGAATAGCAGTCCTGACCATTCAGTGGGGTGAAAGGAGGCTAACAAAATGTAAAGTGTATATTTATTAAAAAGAATTTATATTATTCATGATTGACTTTTAAGTGGCCAGTGAGTGAGTATGTAGGGGTTGGACAATGAAACTGAAACAGCTGTCATGTTAGTGTGGGAGGTTTCATGGCTAAATTGGACCAGTCTGGTGGTTCATTAATGTCACATTGCACCAGTAAGAGCAGAGTGTGAAGGTTCAGTTAGCAGGTAAGAGCACAGTTATATGGTATATTACAATGCACACAACATTATGGTGACATACCAGAGTTCAAAAGAGGACAAATTGTTGGTGCACGTCTTGCTGGTGCATCTTGCATCATGTTTCCATCAGAACTGTCCGTCGGGAGCTCCACAGGGCCAATATACATGGCCGGGCTGCTATAGCCAAACCTTTGGTCACTCATGCACAAATCTTGGGCTGTGGACAATGTGAAACATGTATTATTCTCTGATGAGTCCACCTTTACTGTTTTCCCCACATCCGGGAGAGTTACGGTGTGGAGTAGCCCCAAAGAAGCGTACCACTCAGACTGTTGCATGCCAAGAGTGAAGCATGGGGGTGGATCAGTGATGGTTTGGGCTGCTATATCATGGCATTCCCTTGGCCCAATACTTGTGCTAGATGGGTGCATCACTGCCAAGGACTACCAAACCATTCTGGAGGACCATGTGCATCCAATGGTTCAAACATTGTATCCTGAAGGCGGTGCCATGTATCAGGATGACAATGCACCAATACACATAGCAAGACTGGTGAAAGATTGATTTGATGAACATGAAAGTGAAGTTGAACATCTCCCATGGCCTGCACAGTCACCAGATCTAAATATTATTGAGCCACTTTGGGGTGTTTTGGAGGAGCGAGTCAGGAAACGGTTTCCTCCACCAGCATCACGTAGTGACCTGACCACTATCCTGCAAGAAGAATGGCTTAAAATCCCTCTGACCACTGTGCAGGACTTGTATATGTCATTCCCAAGATGAATTGATGCTGTATTGGCCACAAAAGGAGGCCCTACACCTACTAATCAATTATTGTGGTCTAAAACCAGCTGTTTCAGTTTCATTGTCTAACCATCACTCAGCTCACTGGTAGCTCAGCTTTTGTATACTACATGAAACTTGTAACTACATGAAATAACAGTCACTGAAAGTGTTTAGTATAATAAGTGACCCCATTTGAGTGGTGGTGTACATGAGGACCTGAATGCAGCCTTACATAAATTGTTTCTTCATTTGTTAAGAGGAATACTTTGGGTGACTATTGGCTTTTAGTGTTTGTTAACAAGGTTAGGTTAGCCTTGCAGCTCCAGTTCTAAGCTGAAGACATTTGAACTCTGAGTATGTCTTGGCTGATCGACAGCATCTGGGCTGAGTGGGAGGTTGTGTACACTTTATTTTTTTTGTTGAATTGTTCTTTTAAGCATCCCTCCAATAGTCATATAGCTTCAGAGTAAGCATAAAGAAGTGAACAAGTCACTATTTGAGTTAAAGAGAGGGAAATTGTATATGTTTTTCTTTTCTTCAAACTATTGCCTTAACAATATCTGTATTTCTCTCTCTCTCTCTCTCTCTCTCTCTCTCTGTCTCTCTCTCTCTCTCTCTCTCTCTCTCTGACCACACATCGATCTGCTCTCCTTTATTTGCTGAGGATTTATTTCAGGCTGCACATAGCCTTGTGCTGCACCTCTGTTATTGTAATCATTATAAAACACATTGGTGGCCATTCAACAGGGCGGTGAGTGCTTTTTAATGGACTCCTAAGTGCCCCGCGCCACAGCTCCAATGAATTGCGGTAGTTATAGACTCAACGTCCACTTACGACAGTAATGCCAGGCCCATGCCATATCCACATTTCAAACAGCAGGGTGAGAAAATGGATAAAAATAATTGTAAAAAACTGAAGAAGGAAAATGGACCTCTAGTGTGAATGGATCCTAAATACTGCCTGTATATAGTATATACTGTAGCACTGTATAATGAGCATGCCACTAATCACAGGGCTTTGGGAAATTACTGTTGGCAAAGCAACTGTCCAAAAAAATAGTAGTCTTTTATATCTACATATAAATACATCCACATAAATAGCTTAAACCTTTAGGTAAATATAATGTAATCAGCCAAAACATTATAACCACTTCCTTGTACTGTATCTACACTTTGTAGTTTTATAGATACAGACTGTAGTTCACCTCTTTCTCTGTATACTTTGTTCACACTGTTATTCAGTCGTCTGGACCCCCACAAGACCACCACAGAGCAGGTGGATCATAACGACTGACTAAAAGAAGTGATTGTATTGAGTGTAAAAAGCCATAGTGTGAAGGAAGTAGCTGAATTTGAATTTTGGAATTCAAATTCAAAAGTTGAGTTTGAATTAAAAAGTTTGGAAGCGTACAGTCACTGGGATTTCTACACTGCTGATAGACTTTTATAACTGTACACTTCCATACACCTGCAAATTCAGCTACTTCCTTCACACTTCAGCCTTTGGTACACAAATACAATCACTCCTTTGTGTCAATCACTAACATCTGTTTTGTGACCCATTTTCCACACACTGAATGAAACACTGTACCACCTCTTCTCAATCTGTGAATCCCAACAGTCACAGTATATATAAAATGAAAGGCTTATTTTATGCACTGTCATTTATGTTTCTCCCTTAAAAATGGTTTATTTGAGAGAATTTGTGGAAATAAAAAGGATTACATTATTTTTGCCCGGGAAGGCACAGTACACCAGCATTAAAGGAAAATTGTGCTTTAAAGAGATTGAACGTAATTTTTCACACAGTCCCATTTCTGTCCAACACCTGCTGTGTTTTTAGTCCATATGCTTTATAGAGAAGCAGACCTGCAGCTACTTTATTAGCTTCTGTAATACTGCTCTGGGATTGTACGTTCCATTTACAGCAGAGAGTAGTGAGTGTGAATCTGAAATCAGCATATGGTGCAATAGCACAATAGCATAAAATGTATACATGCACACATCACAAATCAGCTAATTAGTTCACTTTGATGCCCTCTTCTTCCACCACACACACACACACACACACACTCACACACATACACACACACTCATAGTGTCAATCAAAGGTTTGGGCACATCTTCTGGACATTCAGTAGTGTTTACATTATTTAAAAATTAAATTTAAAAAAAAATGTTTTTTGGAATTATTTAGTAAACATGTTTTATATTTTAGATTCTTCAAAGTAGACACCTCTTGCTTAGATGACAGCTTTGCACATCTTGGCATTTTCTCGTCAGCTTTATGAGATGGCTTTCAGATAACAGCCTAAAACATCATCAGATTTCAGTCCTAAAAGTAGACAAAGACCCAGTTAAACAAATGAGACACAAATATTGTACTTGCTCATTTATTTATTGAGTAAAATGATCCAATATGACATATTTGTGAGAGACAAAAGTATGTGAACCTTTGCTTTCAGTATCTGCTGTGACCCCCCTTTACAGCAATAACTGTAACTAAACGTTTCTGGTAACTGTTCTTTAAACGTTCTTTGGTAGAACGACTTGTGTGTTTAGGGTTGTTGTCTTGCTGCAGGACCCACCTTCTCTTGAGACTCAGTTCATGGACAGATGTCCTGACATTTTCTTTAGAATTCTCTGATATAATTCAGGATACATTGTTCCATCAATGATGACAAGCTGTCCTGGCCCAGATGCAGCAAAACAAGCCCAAACCCTGATACTACCACCACCATGTTTCACAGATGAGATAAGGTTCTTATGTGGTAAAGCAGTGTTTTCCTTTCTCCAAACATAAGGCTTTTCATCCATCCATGATCACACCCGCTTAATCCTTATCAGAGTCGTGGTTAGTCCCCTACCCCCTCACTGGGCACAGGGCAGGGCATCACACTATTCAACTAAGCCCAGGACAGGGCACCAGTCCATTGCTGGGTGCACACACTCACACACACACACACACATACAATTTTAGAGTACCCAATTCACCTGTTTTTGGACTGTGGGAGGAAACCGGAGACCACGGAGGAAACCCACGCAAACCCAGGGAGAACATGGAAACTCTGCTCAGATGGAGACTCAAACCCAAGACCCCATCGCTGAGAGGCGAACGTACTAACCACTAAGCCACTAAGCCACACTTTTCATTTTTCAGACAAGCAGCGATGTTCTTTAGAAAGCAGTTACTTTCTCTTTGCAAACCTGCATTGAATTCTGCCATATAATCTGCATTGCTCCTTATATAGTGTGCTGTGTGTTGTTGCTGTATGCAGTGAACTTGATCTAACAAATCTGAACATTGAGAGATTTTACTCTGTAAGTCTGAAACTTTGAAGATAAAAGTACATGAATATTAATATAAGTCCCACATCACTAGAAATTTAAAGTTTATCTGTATAAACAGAACAATAAAAACATCGTACTGATCTGAAATCTGCCCTGAATGAGGCCATGAATTATATTTATTGGTTATTAATGAGTTAACTTCATCAGCCATCTTGTGTGTGTGTACAGTATATAATACAGCTTCAGACACAAGCATGAATGCTGTCATCTTGAATTCAGCTTCAGTTTTAAGTCAAGGGAGTGTTTCAGCTCTGCTTTTCTGCTATTCCTGATGAAATTTGCTAGCACAAGCATCAACGATTGTCTTTAAAATCAACAACATTCTGTATCTTCACAGAGTAAACAAGAGCTTTGACATGAGCTCACAGAAAGGGGGCTCAGCAGGTGCCTGGTGGGTAGGGATCTGGTCTTGTTCCCGGAAGGTTGCCAGTTCAATCCCCAGGCAGGTCATGACTGAAGTGCCCTTCAGCAAGGCACCTAACCCTCAACTGCTCCCCAGGTGCTGTAGTTAGGACTTCTCACTGCTTCAGGCATATGTTCACAGCCTAGTGTGTTCACTAGTGTGTGTGTTTCCCTGCACAGGTGAGTTTTCAATGAATCTAATCTAAAAAAAGATTCCCAGAAAAAAAAAATCTAAAAAAGATATCCAATGTGCTTCATTCAGGAGAATGTGGTGGACACTTGATTGGATCCCTATGCCCAGTACACTTTTGGGGAAACTGCATATTAAGATTGTCACTGACACCACTATCCTTCACATCACCTGTACAGAAGAGACATCACTGTGTTAACATGAGAATTAATAAAGTTACATTGACACGAAGCTCATCACTATTTTTCTTGTGAAATCCCTTACCTCTTGATGATATGCACCTACCTTTACATTTGCTAAAATGAAGTTGAATCCAAGATGTCCACCATGTTAGTGACATCATGGCCTGTGAGGTTTCTAGCACTCAGAAGCTTGTGTCACAGTCTGCCAAACCATTTTTGATGGGTTTTCTTTACTTTTGAGACAACCATGAGATACATAGACATGTAGATAGATGCAGCAAATAAACAGAAATTGTGAAGTGTAAGTATGGCTTCTTATTTTAAATCAACAATACATTTTTGATCTAAGGCTCCTCAAAATGTTGAGTTAGTTTGCATGAGTTTACCTGTAATCCAATCAAGAGTACTTTTAGATGTTTTCCCATGTTTTCTTCATGCTAGTAAATGTATTTGGGCATGAATGGGTTAATATACTGCTGATGTGCAAAATGGATGTTGACAATTGTCATAATTGCTTGTTTGTGTTATTCTGCTTTAGCTTAGTCATACTGATGACTCTTTCTGTCTGGCCTTTGGCAACTCTTAATGAGACTGACTCATGTAGCAGAACTCAATCCAGCAAATATTGTATTTCCCATCATTACATCCTCCCGCTGGTGTTTCATTTACATTTTTAGTTATGATCAATTGCTATCAAAAAGTCAGAATCAAATAAGTGCTAATAAACTCATTTGAAGTACTAAACCTATTTACTGTTTGATCGAGTGGTTAAAATTTGGACTCCCTTCTTTTTGGGCTCCTACCAGTACCCCTACCCGCCTTATGGGCTCCTACCAGGACTTAGCATTTCAGCACCACATTTGCTTCTAGCATTTTTCAGTACATCTAGAAGTGGACTTACTGTGCATATGATTTGCTTCTAATGTGTTTCAGCACCACTTGAAATGGACAGTGACCAGTAGTATACTATGTCCATACAAAACTTTATATTGCCTCAATGTCAAAGTTATGATATGTCCTCAGGAAGATGGGAATACCAGAGCACCTTGTTCTAATGAGGAATCTCTACAGTGATGATAGAAAATGGACAGACAGACTGGTTCCACATTGGCAAGGATGCCCTATGTTCACCCTGTACACTGAACATATTACAGTGGTAACCCTACTTACGAGTTTAATCAGTGCAGGAGCCGAGCTCGTTAGCTGGTTTGCTCGTTAGCTGGATGCATTTTCCCCATAAGAATACATGTAAAACTGATTAATCTGTGTCAGTATACAGTATACTTTAATATGCTAAATAATGTGTTTATATGGGTTTTTAAAACATAAACGAGACGACGACGGCGCTCGTGTAGGCTGGCGGCTAAGGAGGACGGGAGGACGGGCGTACGTGTATGGCATGGTTACACTTATCATATGAAAAGTAAAAGTAAAATGTATCTAACTTTCTTGTTCACTACCTTTTGCTACCTATTGACTGACCTCTTCTTCTACGGTAGCATCTGGGGATGCTACAACTGCAGCGCTCCTAGCGGTTGGCATACTTGAACTAATTTACGCTACTCGTTACTTGGAATTTTACTCGTTACCTGGAACAAAAATATTCCGAGATCTCGACTCTTTACCTGGAATACTCGTTAGTAGGGATGCTCATAAGTAGGGTTACCACTGTATAAGATAAACAGGAATGGAGGAAGATGACTGAGGACTCACTAATCATCAATATTCAGATAACACAATACAGTTAAAGAATAGAGTGAAAAGATGGGACTTCAGTCAGCAGGAAATACCACAAACATTACCTCATGTGGAGAAAATTCCAGATATTAACTTGACTGTGGAAACATGCTGAGAGAACATTGGAAAGCAAAGAAAAAAGAAATATAAGAACAAATGGATTATCGGCGGCACGGTGGCTTTGGCGGCACGGTGGCTTAGTGGTTAGCACGTTCGCCTCTCAGCGCTGAGGTCTTGGGTTCGAGTCCACATCTGAGCGGAGTTTCCATGTTCTCCCCGTGTCTGTGTGGGTTTCCTCCGGGGACTCCGGTTTCCTCCCACAGTCCAAAAACATGGAGATCAGGTGAATTGGCTACTCTAAAATTACCCTGGTGTGTGTATGAATGTGTATGTCAGTGTATGAATGTACTGTATGTATGTATTGCCAGATATGGTTGACACAGATAGGGGTGATCCCCCTAGTGCTCGATGCAGTCCTCCAGGTGGACGGTCGCTTCCGGTTGAGACTACGCTGTGCGCGACTGGCTGAGTGTGTGTATATGAAGTGCGTCAATTGTAAAGTGTCCTTGGGTGTCTAGAAAGGCGCTATATAAGTGTAATGTGTGTATATATATATATATAAGTGTAATGTGTATGTATGTATGGATGTATTGACAAAATCAATCATCTGAGGCTTTGGTGTCTCAATTAACATCAACATTCACCTATCAAGAGAGCATTCTTAAATGTACTAAAACGTTTTCAAACAATCTAAATATTTCAAAGGGTTCATGTAATTCTGGTGAAAAGAAATACTCTTCCTCTTCCAGGGCCATTCTTTCATGCACTCTTCACCCCTGATAAACACTGCTATATCTCTATAGAGCTGTGCCATCTCCCCAGGGCTCACAAGTCTAATTTCAGTAGAGGAGCTCCAGGGTATCAAAGAGGAGGTGAGTATGCTACCAACTCTTCTTTTGTTCTTTTATTAAGTTTTATTTTATTTTTATTTTTTGCATTATCAAAATGATCAAAGTGAACAAAACAAACAAAATTAAACAAAACTGGCTTAACTTTGGCCACTCATGCTGGAATTGTAGGGCACCTCAGGTCAAAGGACAAGGCTGCGAGGGAATGTGCCCAAATTCTCCATCAACATGGCTGCCGCCTGGGGGAAGGACTGAGTTACTTTGACAAGGATCCCTCACAAGACACACAGAGATGCAAACCTTTCATTTACACAGTGAACAAAACCTCAAATTAAATCAATATTTGCAAGCTTGCTTATTTTAGAGTCCTTTTAAGAGAGTCCCTTTCTGGCCATAGTCTTCTCTCTCACACAGCAGAGCAAGTCAGTCTTTAAGATAGTGGCTCTCATGTTATTGACCATCTCTTTGTGTGTAGTAAGACTGGTCTCTGTGAGGTCCTCTCTTGCCTGGTGTTTTTAGAAAGTCTGTTTTTTGACATTCTGATCTTCTGTATAGTTTTCCTCAGGAGTTTTCAGCAGAGTGAAAGCAGAAAGCGCTGAGCATGTCCAATACAGAAAGAAACAACAATCAGACATTGTTCACAGCCAGCTTCTGTATCCAGGGACGCAAACCTGACAAAAACAGGTAGAAACTTACTTTGTCATGTGCAAGAAAAAACCCCTTGTTTCAGTTGTCTAAACCTGCAAGAGCAGATAAATATTTTTGGGACCTGAGGCTACGATTAGGATTAGAATTTGGAAAAGACTCTTTGATTCAGAATGAAGGGTGAGAGTGGACCAGCAGTTAAAAATATCCAGAGAAGATATTTAAGTAATAAGGAACAGGTCTAACTGATGTTATGTTATGCACATTTTTTTCAGCACAATTGTTATTTAGTTGCTAATTTTAGGTTAATACTTGATGTATTGTTTTTTAAACAATACATTACATAAATAAACAGAAATTTCATTCAAATATAGAGAAATTAGTTCTCTGTGTATGCACCAATGAGGTACAAGACTCATACATTATGATCAGATGCCACTTTTGTTATCACCGACATTTGCATTTCAGAGACCATCCAACCCAGTTTTTTCATAACAGCTCAGTTTTTGTCAAAGGATGCTTACCCATTCCTTCCATAACCAACACATTGACTATGATAACCCACTGTTCTCTTATCCTTGACCTTCACATGCATTGTTGTATGTTTATATACTGTACATGGGTTAGACAGTGAAACTGAAACAGCTGTCATGTTAGTGTGGGAGGTTTCATGGCTAAATTGGACCAGTCTGGTGGCCAATCTTCATTAATGTCA
>BRDA01065450.1:1655-16122 GCA_036984385.1 Crenuchus spilurus
ACTCTTTAGCTGTCTATCTTTTCTCAGTGTTCTGAAGAAGGAGCTGTAAATCTGCACATTTTTGCATACATACAAAGTGAGCATTGTTAAACATTAAAACTTGTGGGATTTGTGGATTTTTTGGTGAACACACCAGAGAGTTGAAACATTTTGCTGTGAACTAGATTTTGAAGAAGCAAAAAAACAAGCGGTTTGCCTTGAAGATGTTATAAACTGCAGTTAGAGGACTGCAGCTGTTTTCAATACAATGATATAGAGAATATACACAGTAAATATGCCAGTGTTAAATCAACACTATTAGAGTTAAATTAACACTGAGAGTGTTACATTTTGACACCCTCAGTGTTAATTTAACTCTAATAGTGTTGATTCAACACTGGCATATTTACTGTGTATGGTTGTGGCATGAAGTTGTGAGTTACTTTAGAAATATTAACAAAGAAAATGTGTTTTCAAGTCAATTAGCACCTTATGTGTGATTCTCCAGTAGAGCTGAATTGTTAAGGCCGTTGCTGAAATCCTCAAACAATTACTCCTTTATTCATCATTATTAACAAAGCTACAACTTGCCATGAAAAACATTTCTGTCCGGGCGAGAGATTCATCCAACAAACAAGCAGAAACAACAGCCTGAGGCCCCCCGCAATGGAGAGAGATAATGTAATCCCCCAGAATCCCTCTGCCTGAGCTGCTAAGGCAGTGTACAGGAGTGTGTCAAGCCCCAGAAGCAGTGAAACAGGCGCCGAGGCCTGAGGATTGTGGAACTGAAACCTGCTGCTTCCATTGCTGAACCATAAGCCCGAAGGAAATCAGATTGCCCGGCTTATACAGCTGGTAAAGCATAACACTTAAGGTGTAGAGGATTTAGACTGAAACATTGGCATCCCACTCAGATGAAAGAGAGGGAGGGAGATGAAGAAAAGGGTATGGGAGGGGGGGTCAGAGAGGACACAAGCTCTTAACATCAGTCTGTCAACATCACGTAACACCTGCTGGGAATTAGCATAAATTGAAGGTGCCTTCCAGCTCACTTGCTGTTGATTATGTCAACGTATATCAAGTGAATACAAACAATAGTGTTGTCTATTAATTATAGACGGAACTCTGAATCTGAGGCTTTTTAATTCCGCACAGCTTGGTTTCATCCTCGCTGACGTGGATGAGAAAGGAAGGATGTTTGAATGCATTATGCTTAAAAGGGATTTTTTTTCAGCGCAGCTCTGCAAACAGGCTTTGTATTAAGCCGACCTAATGTTTGCTGCAGTTTCTTGTAGATATTTCACTGGATAGCAACTGTCCTGTAAGATTGTTTTGTTCCCAGAGGAAATAAAAAACTCCACCTTCTTATCATTTCAGTAGTTTCTCCTACTGTATAAATATACAGAGGAGGTGGGACAGTGGCTTGGTGGACGGTTACGTGAATTGGGTGCTCTAAATCGTCCTTGTGTGAACCCAGCAATGGATTGGCACCCTGCCCAGGGTTTAATTAGGATAGTGTAATGCCCTGCCCTGCACCTGGTTAAGGCCTAGGGGCCTAACCGTGACCCTGATCAGAATTAAAGGAAGATAAAGGATGGATATACAGAGCAGTAGTCATGTTTACTAAACACTGTTATATACTGGGGGGCAGCCATGGCCTAGTGGTAAGGATCTGGTCTTGTGTCCAGAAGGTCGCCAGTTCAATCCCCAGACAGGACATGACTGAAGTGGCACTTAACCCCCTAACTGCTCCCCGGGCGCCGGTGGATAATGGCTGCCCAGCGCTTCAGGCACAAGCTAGTCTGTTCACTAGTGTGTGTGTGTGTTTCAATGGGTTAAATGCGGAGGTCAAATTCCGTTGTGTAAAAATTACATTGGCAAATTGGTTCATCTTAATCTTAATCTTAATTGAATATTATCTGGGGTAACCAGAGGTATCTCATGTCTCAGTTTTGTCTCTATTACTTTCTATTAAGTCTCTTAAGACACCAAAGCATAACACAGAGGGTACGCAGAGGCAGTGGCGGTCCTAGCCAGCTTGGCATCCTGGTACTTCTCCAGTGTACCTCCCTGGCAAAAAACCCACCAACTCAAACATCCAGCGGCTTTCCGCTACATCATGCACGAGGATCCACCATCCTCGTGCCGCCCCTGATGCTGTGCCACCATTATATCGCCCATATCTGATACTGCCACTGCTCAGAGGGTTTATTTACAGAATTTAAAAAAACTTGGGACATATACAGTGTTTTCAATTTTTTTTTAAATCCATAAGACAAACACAATCTGCTCCAGTCACACTGAAATCTATTAGAGAAAACCTTTTCAGCACTGACCTCCAGCAAAAACATGTCAGTGCTTGCTTTTCCTGACCCAACAACATCAAAATCCTGCCAAAAAGCTGTCACTATGCTTCTCTCACACACACTGTAGTGTTTACAGTGCTGCACATTTGTTATTTAAAGAGTCACACAAACCATCACACACTCAAACTTATCAGGATAAGACTGATCTGCCTTTTATGTAACTCTGACTACACTCTGATAGCAACATAGTGGTCTGAACGTAGGCTGCCATTCACTAGTAGCTCACGTCACATGGAATGATGGACCAGTATTGGGCCAAATGCATTTGTCAGAACCCAAATACTTTTTATCAATCTTAACAATATTCAACGATAGCAATACAAATAAGAACACTTATTGTGCTCAACAGAACAACTGTTTGCATGTTTAGTTAGACTGTTTGTCTATAACTGGGACTTAGATAACAATCACAAGTCACCAAGTGCATGCTTAGTTCTGTTCCATTCAAGTTTATACTCCAAGAAGTCTATGTTGAACAGGTAGAGCATCATTCCTGCTTGTTTCCTTGTTATCGTGTTTACAGTCTTTAGTTTTTTTGTGTTCTGTAACACATTTTGGCATTTTGATAACGCTGACTATGCTGTAAATGTCAACTCAAATGTTACAGCCACAGTACAGTAACTGACTGTAAGAATGTTTTCATTTATGTTACAAGTGTATGGGCTAAGTCTAAGCGGAACAGCTATGATCTACAGTACACTGCATCAAGAACCATTATTCAGTAGTTGACATAACCACATGTGCAAGCGATTACTTTGGCAAACCTTTGTCAAGCACTACAATACAGACCTACATTCACAAATGCCACAAAAGTAAATAATGAGAACTTAAGTACTATGTAAATAATCCCATTCAAATGAAGCAATTAATTGTAATGTATTTTTTTCAGCAATAAACAATTTTCAGTAATAAATTGGATTTACATGGGCCGCCAGTGGCTCAGCAGGCTAAGACGCTGACACTATGACCAGAGGATCGCGAGTTTGAATCCCGGTCATGTTGTTTGCCATCAACAGCCGGGACCCAAGAGAGCAAAAACTGGCAGTGCTCTCTGTGGGCAGGTAGATGGCGCTCTCTCACTCTCCTTATCACTTTCACATTGCAATATCCACTGGCTCTTCTGTCTACTGATTGGTCCATTCGGAGCTGGGAATCCTGCGCTTTCCTCCAAGCGTGTTGGCTCCCCACATTGGCTCCCCAGTGATGGTGTATCAGCGGTAGTTGGAAAAGAGGCGGTGGCTATATCACACGTAACAGAGGACATTGCAAAGTGATGGGGAGAGCCCCCTAGCGGATGGGATGGGTAAAATAAATAAATAATAAAAAAAAAAAAAACACCGACTTACTCAACCCACCTGATACTTACACAACTACATAAAATCCACTGGCAAGTCATTACTCACAGAGCTAAACATTAATTATTCAGATTCATTGACAAATGTTTGCTCTGTGAGTACAGCTGGTGGTCTCATGTACAAATTACTCATGTAGGTACAAATATGCAACAATAATTCTTCATGTGCATTTCTGTTGAGGTGAAGTTTTCAAAGAAAGAGGGTCACAGGTGACCCCTGACTGAACCAACAATGTTTGAAATGACACATGTTGGGGTTGAAATGAAGGCGGGTGGATTCCAGAGCCTTTGGAGCAGATAATGATGTCCATATGTGTTTTGATAGGCGTTCCACAGCATGGCGGGGGCAGAAAGCGAGGGCAGAGGGGAAGTGTTCACCACAAGAATGCAGAGAAATCCACTGGGTTGAGTTAGTGGCTGCTGTGTGTGTGTGTGTGTGTGTGTGTGTGTGTGTGTGAGAGAGGTTTATTCCCTAAACTCCAACAAGCATATCTCTTTTCAATTATTCCACAACATGAGAGGAGAGGAATGGGGAAACGGAGGCCGGGTAAGAAAAGGGTTAGGAGAATAATCCTTTCCTTGTGAAGCTGAAGAGAATGTTAGGAGGTCAGAGCTCAATACAAATTTGAAAGTCTATGTGCCTTATTACCCCACTGCCTCAGTAACAGCTTTGACAGGTAGTTTTTGAACTGAAAATGATAGAGCAAAACACAATGTCAAAGAGGAAATGAAATAAGGTTCTGTTCACGCTGTGGCGTGATCCAGGGGATCCCTTTTAGAGGACAATGCCTGTCACACCTGATAGTAGTAACAGAGTCAGAATGAAGGCAAAGCTTGACTGAATACTTACACAGCTGATCTTCTACAAGAGATGCCTCTATTGTCAAATATTGTCTCAGTCAAACAGAGCACCAAGCAGAATGCAGCCATTCACATGAACCACATTATTTTACATGTATCATACATCATTTGTTTACAGAAGGCCTGTTTAGTGTTGTGTTAGTTAAAAATGAACACATTGGTATAAAATGTAAAAAATATGCAATATTACATTTAATCTGGTGTGTTTTATGGGGGACGTTCACTTGCTGATCTTCTCTCTACAGCTAGATATTTCCCTCATGGGGAAAATTTCTGTAGCTGTCTGCATCTTAAGAAACATCCTCAAGCAATACATTCTGCTTTAATCAAGCAGTGTTACCAGCCTCAACAGGGATGGAATGAAAGTGCTTACAACCACAAACACTCCTCAGTGACTGCATTAGCTGTTCTGGGTCAACTTATGCATGTGTGTGTGTCCTCGTGAAAGTATTCACTACCTTGGCTTTTTACCTCTTACATTACAACCTGTATTTAATCTGAATTAAATGTGAAGCATCTGCACAAAATAGTCTAAGCTGGTGAAGTCAAATGAGAAAAAAATTAACTTTTTGAAATAAATAACTGAAAATTGGCATGTACATGTTTTCACCCCCCTTGCTATGAAGAACCTAAAAGTTCTGGTGCAACCAATTACTTTCAGAAGTCACATGCTTAGTAAGTGAAGGCCACATGAGCACAGTCTAAGTGTCACATGATCTGTCAGTATATGCACACCTTTTCTGAAAGGCCCCAGAGGCTGCAACACTATTAAATAAGAGGTACCACTAACCAAACAACACCATGAATACCAAAGACATTGAGAAGTACATGTCAGGGTTGGGGTATAAAAAATATCCAAATCTATGATGATCTTCAAGAGCACCATCAAATCTATTATCATCAAATGGAAAGAATATGGTACCACAACAAACCTGCCAAGAGAGGGCCGCTCAACAAAACTGTCAGACTGGGCAAGGAGGGCATTAATCAGAGAGGCAGCACAGAGACCAAAGGTAACCCTAAAGGAGCTCCAGAGATCCCAAGCAGAGATTGGAGTATCTGTCAATATGACCACAATAAGCCATACACACCAAAGAGCTGGGTTTTATGTAAGAGTGACCAGAAAAAAAAGCCTTTAATGATAGGCAAAAATAGGAAGGCTCATTTTGAGTTTGCCAAAATTAATGTGGGAGACTCCCCAAATGTATGGAGGAAGGTGCTCTGGTCAGATGAGACCAAAATTGAACTTTTCGGCCACCAAGGAAAATGCTATGTCTGATACAAAACAATCACATCTCACCATACCAAGAACACCATTTCCACAGTGAAACATGGTGGTGGCAGCATCATGCTGTCGAGTAGAAGATGCATGGTACTAAATACAGGAATATTCTTGCAAATATTGCAAATACAGCAAAACCTGTTTCGGTCTGTCAGAGATTTGTGATTGAGACACAGGTTTACCTTTAAACAGGACAATGACCCAAAACACAACACCAAGTGGTTTAAGGGGAAATGTGTAAATGTATTGGAATGGCCTAGTCAAAGTCTGACTTTAATCCAACTGAAAATCTGTGGTCAGACGTGAAGATTGCTGTACACCACCGGGAACCATCTAACTTGAAGGAGCTGGAACAGTTTTACCTGGAGGAATGGGCAACAATCGCAGTGGCAAGATGTGGCAAGCTCATAGAGACTTATCCAAAGCGACTTGCAGCTGTGATTGCCACAAAAGGTGACTCTCTATGAATTTCTAAAGAGGGGGTGTGAATAGTTATGCACACTTAAGTTTTCTGTTATATTGTCCTATTTGTTGTTTGCTTCACAATAAAAAGAAAATAAAATGTTCAAAGTTGAAGACATTTTCTGTAAATAAAATAATGGAAACTCTCAAATAATCCATTTTAATTCCAGGTTGTGAGGTAGCAAAACACTCAAATGCCAAGGATGGTGAATACTTTTGCAAGACACTGTATTTGTGTGTGTATGTATGTGTGTGTATGAGAGAGAAAGAAGAGAGGGAAAGAAAGACAAAGAAGAAATAACAACAAAGACTAAACACTAAAGGTAAACACAATAAAATATACAAATCTTTAACAACACCAAAACATTTACAAAATATACTGTTAAAAAACTAAACAATAAAAGCAATATCAACACCATCAACATCTTGTTAACTTCAGTCTGAATATCATTATTTGATTTTCAGTTTCATTTCTCAGCAGCATGCTAAAATCCTGAAGATGAGTCAGCTGCTATGCCATTCAGAGCATCTCTACACTGAGCTGAAAAAGAGCAAGTGACTGTGAGAGAGCTGGAGGAGGAGATGTCTGTGGAGGAATACTCCCTTCCCAAGCATGTGACAGAACAACAGCACCCCCCTCTGTGGGCAAGCAGGATGATGCAGCCTGGCACTGCTTTTACTAACTTGCTCTACAGTCCCCATGAGCACAGACATAGCAGAGGGCACATGTTCCTGCCACTTCCTACCTCCTTCCAGATTATGACACATATTTTGACTTGTCTTGTCATAATGTAACTGCATCCATAATGCAATGCTTGATTAGGCTTAATTTGTTGCAGTGTCATAATTTGTATATGGTTCTGACAATGGTTCTATTGCTGGGGTTCTAAACAGAACCATAAATAACACATTTTCTATCAATGTGAAGAACCATTTCACTATGGCAACATTCATATAAGCATGCACTTGGTTCTTTGACTTGTCATGGCTTATATAACCATTTCCTTTACTTAAGAACCATCTTTTTAAAGCGTGTAGTACATGTTTAGGTCACCATCACTAAAAGTAGTCTAGCTTGCAGACTCTTCCTGCTGTCTGCGCATGCAGGCAGCACATTAATTAGTAAACTGTTCTGAGACCTGTGCTGTTATGCTTCCTGCAATGGTCAAGGTCAGGCTTTGGGTCACAGCAGCCGGTCTAAGATCAGAGTCCGTAAGCTCTTACCCACAGTTCTGTGCTGCAGGGCTCCTCTCTGTTTTAATGACCCACGAAGGGAGGAAATAAAAAAAGAGACAGAGAGGAAACGAAAAAGGGCACGTTCCTGGCATGCCTCTAGAGATAGAAGACAGGCTCCTTTATTCCAGTGCAGCTCCCTTAATCACAGAGCAGTCAAACCATGGATGACAAAGGACAGAAAGAAGAGCAAAAGTGAAATTAGCTAAATAATCAAATTTCATTTCCAAAAGTGTAATAAGTGTAAAGTTCACCTGTAGTCTATTGTTTAGCTTATTTCTCTGAAATACATGTGAATACGCATGTAAATATATATGTAGGGGTAACCACAAGCATAATCAGATAAGATAATGTATATATATATATATATATATATATATATATATATATATATATATATATATATATATATATATATATATACTTATAAAATACGCTAGCATGCTTTACAATCAATGGAAACCTTTTACACACAGAACTCAACCAAGAAGGGACAGCCAATCATGCACAGCAAAATGTCAACCGGAAACAACCATCCACCTAGAGGACTGCATCAATCATCCAGGTGTCAAAGCAGATCTGGGCATACACAGATACATTCATACACCAGGGTCATTTAGAGTAGCCAATTCACCTGATCTCCATGTATTTGGACTGTGGGTGGAAACCCATGCAGACACGGGGAGAACATGAAAACTCTTGGACTTGAACCCAAAACCCCATCGCTGTGAGGGGAACATGTTAACCACTGTGCCATCACATCACTCTATATGTAAACACAGTTAGTTATATACTTGTAATACATATTTTCTTTCAATTATTTACTCATCAAACAACTATTCAAACCTGAACACACCTGAGACAGAAAACATCATGGCTTCCTATGAATCATCATGCGACATGAAAAACAAATATGGCAGCAAGGCCTTTTAATGTTATTCTGAGATCAGTGACCTTTCATCTGGCATGTTTTGCTGCCATTTTCAAAAGGGCAGCCATAACAACACAGCCAAAGTGAAGAGTCCAGACACAGAGATATGCTCAGATCATTTCTCTCACTGCTGGTTGTAAAAGACAAGGGTACTATCTTGTTATGCAGAGTTTCATAGCCTAGCCAGTTCACTCACAGGGATGACATAATCCTTGTACTCTATCAACCCAAACAGAACGAATTCCATCTCTGTCTTTTTCAGAGTGAGTGATTGACCACTGGTTCGGCCCAAAGCTGATGGAAGATTGAATACTATCTCTGCATGATGCCACCTTAGACCAGCTGCCCACCAACAACCAATTACTGTGACCTGCTCCAGATGCCCTACACTAATGACCACATTCAAGGTTATATGGACTTTACTAGCTGATATCTTGATTATTATCATTCCTGTTTCACTACTGTCACCACATCAGTACACATGAACACTCCAACAGCATCATAAGATTCTGAGACTGTATCAAGAACTTATAATTAGTTGACCAGAGGACATGAGTCTGGTTCCTTCCAAGGTTTCTTCCTCCAACTCTGTGGGAGTTTTTCCTTGCCACTGTCACCGTAGGCTTGCTCATTGAGGATTTGGTGTTTTGTTAAAAAACCCTGTAAAGCTGCTTTGTGACACGTGCTTTATAAATAAATTTGACTTGACTTGACACTCAAATTAGGACCAATTTCAATGGAAAAGCAATCCAACGTATTAATGAAAACAAATCTGTTCCAGAAGTGAGTGCAATCAGCCTGTAATCAGGAAAGTACTTCTTTGTTATTACAAAGCAACACAAATCATTTTAAGAACATTTAATGGTAGGAATTGTCAATAATTCCTGTCATGTGATGACCCACAACAAAAAGAAATGTTCTTGCTAAAGGGAACTCGTAGGACAGGAAGAGAGAGAGTCAAAGAGAGAGAGAGAGAGAGCGAGAGAGAGAAAGAGAGAGAGAGAGAAAAAAACAAACGTAGAATGCTTGACTGAGAGTCAAGAGGCCAAGATCATGTGTGCCCAGGGAGCAATTACAAACAAGTTAGAGGCAATGTCAACAAAACACAATTTCCCCGTTTACTGTGGAGAAGATTAGTCTTCCTGACAGCATTGCTAAGATGGGAGCAAGATGATCCAACAAGAGGAAGAAAAGCAGAACCGTAACTGCTATTTCAGTGTGTCAACCCAATCACAAAGGCCTATAGCTGTGACCATACAAGGTCACGGTTTGGACACGGCAGCATTGCTGAAGGCTACAGCTTTCATCAATATCCCATCAGAGATCACACAGACGACCATGACAGCTACTGATGTCCCTTTCCATGGTGAGATAATGTATCACATATATCACATGCAGTGTGTGACGGCCTTCGATTAGAGTGATTATGGAGTAGCAGAAATCAATATGAAATCTGCCATGAAGGACAAGATAGAGAAATGATGGGACTGTCTTTGGTTCAAGGCAAGCAGAAAAACCCTGCTCACATCGATCTTATGTGTCAGGAAACAAATGCTAATTCACCCACGCTAGTTCAGTGAGAACTAATATGTAGTGGCTAAGTAAAATCAATGCTTAACATACTGTGTCTAGTACTAGACTCAATGTATGTTCTAAAACTATGGCATATCAAAGAAACAACCCCAAAAAAAGAAAAAGAAAAAGGCTAATCACCAACAATACAAATGTGTCTATTTTAAGAAAACGAGCAAGATCAAGAACCCAGATGATGCAGTTGTTCTCATTCGAGAAAACGTGAAACCTGTGCAGAAGCAACCTTGTTAGCAACTGCGCCAATCTCTTCCCAGGTTGCTGAATTAGCTGTGGGTGAAGCGGAAGCAAAGCTATTAATCTTGTGTGGAATTAATAATTTCCGATGTGTAATTTGCATGGCGCAGCCTGTCTGCAGCTTAATGGAACACTGGGAGGGGAATTAGAACAGACAGGCTTATATTAATGCATCTATCGTACTGTTCCCAGTAGTAAAAGGACTGGCTGGGGGGTATATGTCGTCTTTAAAACAAACAAAGGCACACACTGGCATGAAAGCAACATTTTATTGGATTAGCAAAAATTTCAGGAGCCACGCTCACAGATCTTCCTCACTGTAAGAAAGCATTTCAGCCATTAGAGAGGTCTGGAGTCAAGCTTGCTCTAAGAAATCAGTTCTGTGCCATATTGCCTTTGAATAGGGCGACCAGATATCAGGTGATGTAAAAGAGGACCTTAGCGGGGCGGGGTGGGGGGAGGGGTGGGGGTGAGGGTTATGATGTATTACATGTTCAAATGCTTTTTTTTTTTTTTTTTGGTGCTTGAACACAAATTTTATTATTATTAATTATTAATACATATGGACAAATTATGAGTTATACTTTATAATTAAATATAATATTATAATAAATATAATAATTACTAGTTACTATTAGTAATATACCAATAATAACTATTAAACGTTTTTATGAATAATAAGATAATAATAATTTATATGAATCATTAATAAAATATTAATCAATTATCACATTATTATTTATAAATAATAAACTGTTAAAAGCATGTAGTCTAAAATTATCACCCAATCCTTTTCAGTCAACTTCACTTCAGCTCATTATCACCAGTGTTACACATGTGTTTGGACTGTATGGTCAATAGATCTTATTTACACAGAATTATACCTCATTTTTGAGTAAAACTAAGCAGAAATTCTGAATTATTTTGATAATAATTACACTTAGAGGCATGTAAATAGATGGCTTATCACAGACTGGTAAACACAAGCACACACACTCAAATGTAAATATTAATGAATTTTAATATAAAACCCCTGATATTAAAATACATCTAGCTGACGTGACACAGGCAGAACAAACGCTCAACATGCTAACGGACTGCTGGCCAAATTGCAGTCCAGACTTCATTTGAGGGAGTGACAGCGGCAACAGCCAATCACTTGTTAGCAAGAAACGGCAGAGCCAATCGATGAGCTTGTGGGCGGCCTAAAGGGAAACCGGCTTGGACTTCAGCTGAGTCTCCATTTAATATAGCGTAACATCTCACTCAAGCAAACCAAACGGAATAGGGGGAGGGCGAGAATAGTTTGTGAACGAAGCGCTTCTCGAGTACAACAAAATCCTGGACGTTCGTGAAATTCCACCCGGACACGTTTTTTAAGTCTCAAAAAGAGGACATGTCCGGGTAAAAAAGGACGTCTGGTCACCCTACTTTGAAGAATCACTTTCCTCGGTCTTAGGGGTGTCCAATCCACATAGCTGCAGTGTAGCTTTGGGTTTTGCTTCCAGCAAAGCAGAAGCACACATGAGAAATTGTGTGAAGACTGAGACCAAATAAACAAACAGTATCAAGGATTCATTGGCTACCTGGAATGCTTGCAGCCATGTTGGTACTTTGCACATAAGACAGTCAGTCCTGCTCTCTGGGCTCACAGGACAAATAAACTAATCTTGCAAAGCTAATTGTACTGTGAAAGCAAAAAAAATCCAGCTCAGCATCTCTGTGTCAAGCTTGGTTTGACGTGTCAGGTAGGTTAATCGACCAGCGGATGCAGTTGATGAAGTAAGCCATTTTGAAAGAAGCCACATAAATTGTGTTTATGGATCTGAAAACCTAAAAGTGACACATCAGGAAAAAGAAAACAGATTTGTTCACAGTTGACCTCCTTCTATAATTTAATGTAACCTTGAATTTGGAAACTGTGCTGTGATCTATGCCGTTTGCCCTTTCTACACTGCAAATCCCCTTTATCTTCTCCAAGCTTGTGCTATAAAGGCTCCTCTGTGTCTCTCCCCCACCCCCACACCTCTCTCCTACACTCTCTCTCTCTTTCTCTCTCTCTCTCTCTGCACCATGCTGAGCCTCCTTGACCCAGATTGCCTTTGTCTCTGAGGCCTAAGAGCCTTCGCCATGTAATTAGGGCTGACCCGCTCAGTGGTGCCCATATCATTCTTGATTTTTAGGCTAAGAAACCAAGAAAATCTGTTCATTATAACATATTTTTGTGTGTATGCGCCTAAAATGCCAGCTTAAGTTGAAATGTAGTGTGCACAATTACTGGCCAATGTTTTTTTTTTCCAATTTTCAACCCCTATCCATGTGTAGTAATCGCCAATTTACCCATCCTGTCCGCTAGGGGCTCTCCCCAGCACTTTGCAATGCTTCTGACTCTAGGAGTGTGAAGTCAAACACAAGCCTCCTCCATTGTGTGTGATGCGGCCACCATCTTCTTTTTGAACTACCGCTGATACACCGTCACTGGGGAGCCAAGGTGCTCGGAGGAAAGCGCAGGATCCCAGCTCCAAATGGACCAATCAGCCAGCGGACATTGAAATGTGAGAGTGATGGGGAGAGAAAGAGCACCATCTACCTGTCCAAAGAGACCAATTTTTGCTCTCTGTGGGCCCCGGCTGTTGACGGCAAACCGCATGAACGGGATTCGAACTAGCGATCCTCTGGTCATAGTGTCAGCATCTTAGCCTGATGAGCCACTCGAGACCCTAAAACAAACACACTAGGCGGGAAGCGAGAACACATGTTCGAAACGCTGAGCAACCCCTATCCACGGCACCCGGGGAGCAGTTGGGGGTTAGCTGTCTTGCTCAAGGACACTTCAGTCATGACCTGCACGGGGATCGAACCAGTAACCTTCTGGTCACAAGGCCGGATCCCCCAGCTGACCCGGTACTTCTTTTAGTATATAAGAATTCTGCATTGCTACTCAGTGACTGATTGCACATGTCTTGCCGGAATATGATCTCAGCAACAAAACACCTCAAAAAATGTCCAGGAAACAAAGGACAAGTCTGTATAATGCTTGTAGATTTGCGTTTAGACCAAGGAGAGATCAAAGGGCTCTCTTTACTCTCACTTCACTCTGGCTGGGAGTGAGTGAGTGAGGGAGGCAGAGATGGAGAGATCACAAAGGGTAGGTAACCCTCTGCTCTTGCAGGGATGACTGTTCACCGAGACACTGCGAGACAGCTCCTAACGCTTCACTCTAATGAGAGATAAAAGAAATGTTTGTCTCCTGTGATTGAAGTACAGTTGTTCTAATTATAATGGAGATGTTTCATGAGCGCAGTCGAGCACCTCATTTCCATTTTTACACTGATGGGAGCGAGAGACAGCGAGTCACGTTCAATTAGTGAAGGAGACTGACACCCTGGGCTGCAATAATGGATTTCAGGGTGGCTGTGACAGGCTGCTGCTCATTACTGATTAAGAGAAAATGGAGCAAGCGATCACAGATGTCACCAGGTGAACATGCTCTCCCACCTATTATCACTGCAAAAAGATCCTGGCATGCCGTCTTCAATACTCTACTTATGCCAGTCATGCCATGTTAATATTCATTACTGTTTTCTGGCTCAGTGTTTTGACTCTGAAACTGTGTCAAAGCAAATTAAGCTATAAACACAACTCTCATAAGTGCTGACATTCAGTGAGAGCTTTTATGTAAACATGTATGTTTTGTTTGTGCTCAGTGATGCCCTATTATCATTCATATTATATTCATTCTGCTCCAAATTTCACATTTTTTCACAACCTTTAACATCCTCACCAAGAAAGAAGAATATTTTTTTAATGTACACTTCAAAAATAGCAGATGGTCAAATCTTTTTTAAACACAGCACTTATCTGTGTGGTGGTGCAACAACACAAATGGTTTTTCATCATTTAATCCAGTTTATTCCTAATGGTATGGCTATAAGCACTGCTGGTTTGCATTCAAGCAAGAAAATGTTGCATTTCTAGTGGATGTGTTTTAGCCTACCGATTGGTAGAGATGGCACAATCACATTGTGTTAAGTTTAACAATCAATCAATCAATCAAATTTTATTTATAAAGCGCTTTTTACAACTGATGTCACAAAGCAGCTTTACAGGGTTAGTAATAACAGACATCAAAAATTTTTTCTAAACTGGTAGACGATAAAAACTTCACATGT
>BRDA01065450.1:16132-36206 GCA_036984385.1 Crenuchus spilurus
CAGCGGCAACCAAACGAGTGGCCCCTAATCCCTAATTACTAAACTACAGACAATAATGATTGGGACATTTCAACGAATCCCTAATCCCCGGTGAGCAAACCAACGGCGACAGTGGCAAGGAAAAACTCCCTCAGAGCTGGAGGAAGGAACCTTGGGAGGAACCAGACTCACATGGGGGACCCATCCTCCTCTGGTCTGCTAATTCTAAGTGTGTGATGAATCATAATCATATGATCTTAACACATTCCTTAAAACAATATAGTGACTCAAATGTGCTCTACCAAATGGTTGAGCAGAACATTAAAGAGTTAAAAGTCCCTCTCACCAGACATGATGCTAGACTCCCTGACTGCCTTTTATATCCATAAATCTCTACATACGTTTATATCACATTATGGGTAGTAATTAGTGTCAATTGTTATCACGCTGATTAATTCAAATCCTCCGCTATTTTTCTGCTTTCATTTCAATTTAGCCTCTAATTATGGTAATTCTGGCAATTAAACATTGCACAAAACAAATAACTGGAATGTGCTGAACGCAAACAAAAACATGAGCAAACAACGATCTGCACTAATCTGCATTTCAATTGCTTCTTAAGAGGGCTATCACAGCAGAAATCACTGCATCTGCAATGGTTCATTTTCTACATCTATAAGAGCCGATACTTCAAGCTTTCTCTAAGCAGATATGCCCCAGAGATGAGCTCACAGCAGAACAACTTGCTGAACATGCTTATTTTTAGTCATACATCTAAAATAAGTCGGAGTTCATCTACTGCTACAAATTCCTACAAGCTGTGTAATTGCTACAGACAGTGTTGTTGTACGGCTGCCCCAAGCACAGAGGTTAAGGCGAAGGGCCGTGCTATGTTCCTGCAGTTTGCTAGCAGCAGCCTCAAGGCTGTGTCTGAGAACAAGCAAGTGCTTCTGTTGGTAGCGCAGTTGAGCTGAGGTGAGCTAGAGAATGGAGCTCATGTGGAGAGTGGAGGCGTTTTTAGGCCCTGCACCATGTGGCACTAGCAGCTCCTCTCTTATCTCAGCTGGAAAGCATAGAGACGTGTGGAAATGCAAAAGTGAGAGAATCCAGTGTCAAGAAGCTCCGGAATCTTGATCTGTGTAGAGCAGGGGTGTCAAACTCCAGTCCTGGAGGGCTCTGACACTACAATTAAACCTGCTGAGGTGAATCGTGTATGAATCTGGCCCTCCAAGACTGGAATTTGACACCCCTGGTGTAGAGCGTCCGACTATTCGGGCAGGAAAGAGAAGAAGAGAAAGGAAAGGCACGTTGTAGAACAGAATGGACTTTTCAGTGTGTGCCAAAATATCTGTGGAAGGAAAGATTGGCATTGACCCTAAACACCTGAGGCCATTTTATCCATCCTAATGACAAGACCTCATCAGCAGGCATGTTCACTCTGCTCGTCTTCATGAATTTTGAGAGAAAAGATGAGAAAGGCTGCCGCTTTCATTCCTGTTTGTTGATTTTGACTTTCGTCATATCATCATCATCATCAAAGACAGGCAGCGTCCTGAGGGCTTCTTTCCCCTATTCAGGCAAAGCCTCTTCAGGAAAAAAACATCATTATCGCTATTTTCACAACCTCTTGATGTCTCTCTCTCCTTGGATGTCATTATGTGGTGGCAAAACTTGTCAAATGTTTTTTTTTTATTATTATTTTATTCCTTCGCTGAAGTGAGCACTCATTATCCGGCGACACAATAATGGCACATCTTTCAGAGGCAGGCCGCAGCGGCGTGGAGCAGAATCTCATCATGTCACCATCTCCGCACATCAGCATTAACGTAATTTCCACTTTTCATAAAGCTGCTGATTTCCTTTATTTACGCTCAGTCATCTCCTCCGGCTGGCAGGCAGGAGCAGGCCCAGTGTAATCACTGCTAATAAATTAAGCTCAATACAACTGCCACATCGCATTTGCACTCGTTTGCCCCTGATGTGGTTTGTTTGTGTTCCTTCTGGTTAAAAGACAGAGTGTGTGCGTGTTAGGGGTTGGCGGTGGGAGACGGGGGTGTAAAGGAACAGTTTGACTAGCTAATCGTTAGAATTAATGAATTCTATTTCAGCCCCCTAGACCTCCTCCTCTTTCAAATCCACTCTCGATGAAAGAGAAGTGAGGCAGCCTTTTCTGCTCGCTCTGACAGTAACTCGCCTCGGCATAGTGTCGGAAATGTTACATTGATGAACGCAGCTGTCAGCCGTCAATGGTAATCTCAGCATGCACCCGCGCACACACACACACATACACAAAATTGCCGAAAATACATGTAATAACCACAAATCATGTGTCAAAACTAGATGATTAGTGTTGAGATGCTGAAAGACTGGGAGCGGAGCACAGCTCTCTGCTAATCAGGACCTAAAACATCACATTCACTCTCCATTTCAGCACCTCAAATCTTCAGGGTCTGGCCTGCTATAGCAGCATCAATGCTTCTCTTAAGCACAGCTGTACAAACGACTCCAGAGGCTCTAGATGTCAGTATAGTTGTTGAGTGTTGACATAGAGTGGTGGTTAACAGTGTTACCACTCATTTGATAGACTACAGTTCAATATCCAAACACGCCACACTATAACACCAGTACAAGTCCTAGTGAGCTCTCTACATGCACAGCATTTTACATCACAATAAGCGTCGCAATTTTTTTGCCAATTTTATCCCCTTCCCAATGTAGTGGTAGCCAATTAACACATCCCATCCATTAGGACTCTCCCCATCACTTTGCACTGTCCCTGAATCTAGGAAGGTGAAGACAAGCACAAGCCTCCTCCGCTGTGTGTGATACAGCCACCACCTCAACTACCGCTGATACACCGTCACTGGGGAGCCAACACGCTTGGAGGAAAGCGCAGGGTTCCCAGCTCTGAATGGACCAATCAGTAGATGCCTGAGCCAGCGGACATTGTAGTGTGAAAGTGATAGGGAGAGAGAGAGAGCGCCATCTACCTGCAGAGAGAGCACTGCCAATTTTTGCTCTCTTGGGCCCCGACTGTTGATGGCAAACAGCATGACCGGGATTTAATTTCGCGATCCTCTGTTAATAGTGTCAGCGTCTTAGCCTGCTGAGCCACCCGGGGCCAGGTGTCTCAATTCTTAGAAAACTCAAAATGTTTCATACTGAGAGACCTTATTTTGACCGAATATCGAGAGAGCATAAAATGCTTCCGAGGATGTTAAGGCAATCCCACAATGCATTTAATTCTGCTAAATTTGCTATAAGAACCGAAAGAGCAGATCTACGGTGGTGAAATGCTGAGGCCATTTTTACAGCTGAGGTAAATAAATGCTGGTTGCAGGCAAGGAGCTGGCTTAAGTGATGTCGTCGCTGTCTTATTTGTCTTATAAGGGTGGACGACAGAACACTGACTATTTAGACAGCTGCCTACATAGACTCTGATTAGTTTGCCAGCTAACTAGGTATTGAGACAGATCTTATAAAACGGTGTCCTTGGACAAGACTCTTAACTCTACGGGTCTGTCTCAATACATAGTGAGCTCCCTACAAACCGAATTCCAAAAAAGTTGGGACACTAAACAAATTGTGATTAAAAACTGAATGCAATGATGTGGAGATGGCAAATGTCAATATTTTATTCGTAATAGAACATAGATGACAGATCAAAAGTTTAATCTGAGTAAATGTAACATTTTAAAGGAGAAATATGTTGATTCAAAATTTCACAGTGTCAACAAATCCCAAAAAAGTTGGGACAAAGTAGCAATAAGTGGCTGGAAAAAGGAAATTGAGCATATAACGAACAGCTGGAAGAGCAATTAACACTAATTAGGTCAATTGACAACATGTTTGGGTATAAAAAGAGCTTCTCAGAGTGTCAGTGTCTCTCTGAAGCCAAGATGGTAAGAGGATCACCAATTCCACCATTGTTGTGCAGAAAGATAGTGCAGCAATACCAGAATGGTGTTACCCAGCATAAAATAGCAAAGACTTTTAAGTTATCATCATCAACCGTGCATAACATCATCAAAAGATTCAGAGAATCTGGAACAATCGCTGTGCGTAAGGGTCAAGGCCGTAAAACTCTACTGGATGCTTGTGATCTCCGGGCCCTTAAACATCACTGCACCTCAAACTCTCTCTCTCTCTCTCTCTCTCGCTCTCTCTCTCTCCGTGTGCATCTACCAGTCTGTGATAAGCCATCCATTTACGTGCCTCTAAGTGTAACTATTATCAAAATAATTCAGCATTTCTGCTTATTGTTACTCCAAAATGAGGTATAATTTTGTGTAAATGAGGTCTATTGACCATACAGTCCAAACATAAGTGTAACATTGATGTTAATGAATTGGAGTGAAGTTGATTATTGACAAGTTGAATAGTATTGTAACACAGAATTGGGTGATAATTTTATATTACACGATTTTAACCGTTTATTAATATTTAATCATTAATATTTAATTAATGATTAATATTACTTTATTTTAATAATAATAATAATAATAATAATAATAATAATAATATTAATATTAACTATTTAATAATAATAATAATGTTTAAGTAATGTTTAAAATGTATGAATAATAATTAATATTTATTAATAATCAATAATAATAATTTAATTTATGTTTAAGCCTGTACAGCACCATAACCATAAAAAAAGAATTGGTTTGATCAGGGCCCCCAGACATGACATTGCTTGGGGCCCCAGAACTTCTAAATCCACCCCTGATCACAATATGTGCCCCTGAGATGAATGCTTACTTAAAAATGCTGCTTACTGAGACCATATTTTTACTGAATATCGAGAGCATCGAATGCTTCCACAGTCCTTAAGGCAATCCCACAATGCAACACAGTGCAGCTTATGTTTGAAGATGCTGGAACCAAGCAGATCGGCCATCAGCAGGGCAGTGATTTTGATGTTACTGATGTGAGAAAATCTATAGAGGTGATATGCTGAGATGATTTTGACAGCTGAGTTATGTAAACGAACGGGCAGGAATAAGTTATATCATCACTGTCTAACTAGAGCATTTCATTTATCTGTCTTATAAGGGTGGATAACGGTTAGAACATGGACTACATAGGCTCACTGGGTATTGAGACAGGCCTTCCATTTACCTACAAAAGTAAGTAGCTCTGGATAAAATGTTGTAAAAGTAAAGGATGTGACATAACTACATTAACTGCCAAAGGCTCACATATATAAAAGCAGCCTGTGCATTGTAACCTCAACAGGAGGCTTCAGTATGGACATGAACATAAAGCAGAGCCGGTCGTGAGGCAGGAAGGTCGAAAATGAGACCGACGGGACGGGAAGGGAAAAATAAAGCAAAGGAAAATCCATAAATTAGACACAAATGCGCTTTGACAGGGCTAATCAACACACGGTCAGGAGTTCACGTTGGTTATTTGGATAGATTCTTCAGCCACCCTTAGCAGGAAATACAACACGGTAGATGGGTTTCCTAGGTTAGACTGGGCATTAAATCACTCAGCATGGCTCTTTTCTTTCTGGTCCACACTGAAACTCATTTTCCTCTGGTTATGGAAGGGCCAGATGAGGTGAAGAAGAATGTATACAGATCCTAAAACTGCAAAAATAAGCCAAATACAAGGTCATAAACAGTTGTGGTTATAGAGTTTATGAAACAAGCAAGTACACAGAGACACACAAACCCATACAAGAGCCCATCTCTCTCCATTCTTTGATCCTGGGCCATTGCACTGGCAGACACAGCGCTATATATTATTCATCACAGCTGCACTGAGTGAGAGAGGCACTTATGCAAAGGAAGAGAGCAATTCTGCCCTGGTAACCTGCCCACTCCTACAGCGCCATCATTATGTGCTACCTGCCGGCCTCCACAGGCCAGCTAATGCCTGCCCCCACCTGCAGCATCAAAGCATGACTCACGCCCAGCACTAGATGTTTCACACATGCTCAGGAGCAGGGTACAGTTCAAGTGGCGCAATGGCAGCCCATGTTTTATGGATTGTGTTTCTTTTTCCTTGTACTACTCTGAAATTCATCTAAGTAAAAAAAAAGACACACACACACACACACAACAGGTAGCATTCATGTTAAGCAAAGCCAGAAGTGTATAAAATACATTTAACATTTTAAAAACATCAGGTTATAAAACAGTGCTGTCACAATTACTCAATTACGTTTATTTACTTGTTTAAAAAACAAACTCGTCGGACCCCGAGTGGCTCAGCAGGCTAAGACGCTGACACTATGACCAGAGGATCGCCAGTTTGAATCCCGGTCAAGTTGTTTGCCATCAACAGCCGGTGCCCAAGAGAGCAAAAAGCTCCCTATCACTCTCACATTGCAATGTCCGCTGGCTCAGGCATCTACTGATTGGTCCATTCAAAACTGGAGACCCTGCACTTTCCTCCCAGTGATGGTGTATCAGCGGTAGTTTGAAAAGAGGTGGTGGCTGCATCACATCCAACAGAGGAGGTGTGTGCATGTCTTCACCCTCCTAGAGTCAGGGACAGTGCAAAGTGATGGGAAGAGCCACTAATGGGTTGGGTTAATTGGCGACTACCACACTGGGAAAGGGAGAAAATTGGCAAAAAAAAAGTCCTTACAATATGACTTGCACAACAATATACAGTATATCCCCTTGGCATGTCATATTCAATCAGTCATATAATTTTAAGCTAAGGGATCAGGGGGTTAAGTGGTCTGAGACTCACCATGACCCTGATCCTGAAGATGATGGATGGATTGATGGATGTTTTCTATGAACACTCGTCCCTGTAGAAGTCAATTAAATGACTTTTCTAGACTCTTTCAGACTGTAAGTCATTAATATCTTTATCTGACATGGTGTAAACACACAGTAGTTTTGTAGACAGGGCAGGCATAAGACACACATGCGTGCACACACACACACACACACACCTCAAGAGAGTTGTGTTAGGCAGCTGGCTGAGAAAATAAATAATGTAATAGAGCATGTTTCCTTCCTCATCAACATGACTTCCCTTTGATAGTTCACTCTGTCAACACACACACACAGAAAGAGGGGGGGGGGGTCTATCCCAAATAGAGTGTAGAGTGGATAGCTGCCACTATGTACAGAACTGAGTTATGAAAGGATGGATGAATCAAGCCATAAAACCTTAATATCTCTCTCTTTCTCTCTCTCTCACACACACACACACCCTCTCACTCTCTCGTCCTACACACACCTCAATCTGACAACCCCAAGCACAGTGACATACGGCCTCTCTCAGTGGTGAACATATGATTGACACAATAAAAATTGAGACAAGACAGGCATGCCGCTGGCTGCTGTGAGTTAGCGTGCTGTTCTAAAGCTTAGAAACACTGTAGTGGGGAGACATGGCAAGAGAGCTGCTTTCCCTTCAGCGTGAAGGAGAAACTTCTAGAAGTAGCTGACAGGGAGAGGTGAACATGTCTCCTACACTCTCCAGCCTGACTGACAAGTTCATTTCAAAGCTCTGCCTGATGAACAAGATGCTTTTCCTTTGGCTTTCCTGTCCTCAAAGCACAACTTCCTCTATATGGGCCTTTATATTCCCAATTATGGGGCCAAATGTTGTTGTTTTTTTTGACAGGGACCAATAAGAACACCTAATTTGGGAAGAATGGCTGCTGAAACACTTAACAAAGCAGTCCTACACACACACACACCAGCTCACTGAACACAGCTACTGTCCCTTCACTGTCAGAGCAGCTTCCTCTCCCATGAAACCAGCGCCTTGCTGTTATTTTGAAGCTGCTTAAATGTTGAATTGAGCTGGAACTTTGAAGTGGCAGCTGGCGCTGAGCGTTTCCTCTGCCAAGTCCGCCTGACGACGCGTCTCCCTCTCGGAAAGATGCACCGCATTCATTACCAATTCCCTCCTGAGAGAGAAACACACAGCCAGCACTTTGCTTTGCTTTAAGACACGCTGTATACATGCAGGCGGAGGAAACGTTTATTGAAGGCAAGATGAAGAGACAGACACTCTGAACATAAACACTCCCTCAGAGGCAGTGAACATCTTTATGCGGTACTGTCACGCTGGCTTACAGAAAGAAAACATGACAGTGGGAGAGAGAGGAGAGAGAGCAGCAGAGGAGAATAGTGGGAGACTGAAATCAAAAGGAGTGACAGTGTACAGGGTTATCTTGTGAGGAGAAGGAGGAAGGCAGGGAGAGCCTAAGGAAGAGCCTGGGGACAAACATACTTGAAACGTGCCTGTGTTGCACAAAACTAAAGCTGCGAGAAGGCACAAAGAAAAGAGATAAGATAAGGATAGAAGTTTACATTCCGAAACTTCCCCTGATGGCTCTCTCACGTCTCTTTGTGATCAGTTAGAGAACAAGCTGCAATAGGCATTTTCATTCATTCACCGCCTGTGAGAAATGCTGGACACAAGGCTTAATGGTCAGTGACTAATAATAATAATAAAAATAATAATAATAATAATAATAATAATAATCCATCCATCCATCATCTTCCGCTTATCCGTGTTCGGAAAAAGAAGACCAGGCATCCCTCTCCCCAGCTACCACTTCCAGCTCATATCATATCCAGCTCAATCCTCATATGAGGATTCATGTTGGACACAAGGCTTAATGGTTAGTGACTAATAATAATAACAACAACAACATTAATAACAATATTAATAACAACAACAACAATAATAATAATAATAATAATAATAATAATAATAATAATAATAACAATAAATATTAATAATAATAAATAATAATAATAATAATAAAAATAATAATAAATTATAATAATTAATAATAATAATAATAATAATAATAATAATAATAAATTATAATAACAAATAATAATAATAATAATAATAATAATAATAATAATAATAACAATAAATATTAATAATAAATAATAATAATAATAATAATAAAAAAATAATAATAATAAATTATAATAATAAATAATAATAATAATATTAATCATAATATTAATAATAATAATAATAATAATAATAATAATAAATAATAATAATAATGAAAATAATAATAATAAATTATAATAAATAAAATAATAATAATAATAATAATAATAATAATAATAATAATGTGGCTCTTGGGTTCAAGTCCCCATCTGGGTGGAGTTTCCGTGTTCTCCCTGTGTCTGCATGGGTTTCCTCCACAGTCTCGGTTTCCTCCCAGAGTCCAAAAACATGGAGGTCAGGTGATTTGCGTACTCTAAATTGTGTGTTTGTACCCAGCGATGGATTGGCGACCCGTCCTGGACTTGTCTTGGACAGCCTGTAATGCCCTGCCCTGCCCCTGGTGAGGGAGTAGGGAACTAACCATGACCCTGATCAGCATTAAACAGATAATGGATGGATGGATGATGTGGCTTGGTAATTAGCACATTCGCTTCTCAGCATGGGGTCATGGGTTCAAGTTCCCATCTGGGTGGACTTCCCATGTTCTCCCTGTGTCTACATGACCACATTCCAAAAACATGGAGGTCAGAAATCTCAATTGTCCTGTGTACGTCTGTGTGTGCCCAGCAAGAGATTGGCACACAATGGATAATAATAATAATCGTCAATAGACATTCATTTAGTCAAACAATGTCTAAAAGGCTTTTTAAAAGTAAAACTGAGTGAGAAAACTGACTATGCAGACTGAGAAACTCATTGAGCTGCAGAAGCGGTTCTTGTAGAAGGGTGGAATGAGGCAGATTAGCCAATTCTGTGTCTTTGCTTTTGTATTTTGGCCGATAAATGACTAAATGGAGAAAAGTGTGTGTATGCGCGTGTGTGTTCTCAGGACCGCAGAATCCCTCACCATCTCCCTATTAAAGTCTGTGTGTGTTTATGGAAATGAGCACAGCTCACACACAGCAATATGGTTCATTGAGTTTCTGATAGTCGTCCCTCTGATCCAACTCAAACTCAACTGGTGCCAAGACAAGCAGGCCAGCAGCAGCAGTCTAACAGAGTTCAGCTTTCTCTCTTTATGTAACCCACCAACTGTGGCACTGCACTGCCCACACACACATATGTTATGATATAGAATCACACAGACATGACTGTTCAGGCGCCTCTCCAAAAATGCAGGGTGAGTTTATATATTTCAGAAATGCTGGTTCACTTGTGTGTTGTCTTACATTAGTGGACATGATCCATTCACTGGTCACAATGGCCTGTTCACACCAGTAACTAATTAAGATGTACCAGTTCAATATCTTAATTACATTTTTAAGACTTCAATTTTGACACAAACACAGAAATCTCATCAAATGAAAAGGGGCGCTGATATTCACGGCCCCACAGTGCCACCCAGTGGTCGGCTATAGGAGTGCAACGCCGCCTTCCAGCTTCAGAATCAAAAATTAATGCACAATCCTTATCTTAAACCTCTCGACTCATCTTTTATTCATATCCTACCTGCTTGGTTTTTACGTTACACTCGTGTCTGAGGTGCTCCAACAAATCTTCAGCGGTGCTGCTGCAGGTAAAATCTAAATACTGAAATATTCACGAACGCTGCTTTGGAAGTGACGTAAAGCAGACCGCGCATGCGCAGTGTCCAGAGATGTCCTAGAGATAACCATCTGCTAGCAGTCTGTAGAATTAGCTGAGTAATTGAACATAAGTCTTCCTACACTGATGGTGTGGCCTGTTTTCTCGACATATGTAGAAAGGCCTGTTCAGTCTGGATATTCATAGCCTCTGTTTCTTCAGCAAGACATACTAGAGGACTTTATAACCTGGGATATGGCAAAACAGGAGAGAGACCATTAATTACTTTTAAAATAAGCTTGTGCGAAATCACGAAGAGGAAACCCCTCCCTTTTTGTTCAAATATATATGAGGCATATTTGGATGGAACCAGAGGACCACTGGAATATTTTACTAGCCCAATTTTCTCCAAACCTTTCATGAGTCATGAATTTGACATTTACTTTATGTATATAACCTAATGGCTGTTCACCAAGCCTGCTGAGGCAAATTGATTAAGTTTAGGTTGTGTGATTTTAGAGTGTAATTTCCAACAACAGGGGATTTGTGATGGTCTAATAGGGCAGAAACAGTTCCACCCAGGGCCCAATAATTCACAGTGTGAGCTACAGAAAGCAGGAATTAAAGGCCCTGTAAGGCCATTACGTCCGCCCATCATTACCTGTGCTCTGCTATAAACTATTACTGCCCATTTGCCATAATGAGGTTTGACAATTACGAGGTTAATAAAGAAAAATCTTGACAGGCTTTATTGATATGGCAGGGAATTAAATGATTAACTATCTAATTAAAATTAAGAACCTTGAAGTGCAATTACTTGTGAAATGAATTGACCTTCACGAGTGAAAAGATACACTTTTTATGTCCTCCTGAGAAACAGACTAAAGGGCTGAGATGTCTTTTGTTAACAAGTGTGTGTGTGTGTGTGTGTGTGTGTGTGTGTGTGTGTATGCAGCCACATTCAAAGTCATTGCGATGAAGAAGGAGAACTGTGAGGCTGGGGACACTGCCACTGTTTCCTTGATGTTTATGTGTTATAGGGACCTCTGCATGCCTTTCTTACATTTATAAAAAAAATAATAAAAAAAAGGCCATCATCACTCGTCATATCATTGTATGTTTTTTTGTACAACTTTTAAAGGTGTAACTCTGTATGTATATAATACTGTATTGTCTCATTACTGGAAACACTTAAATCCAGTGTCGGCTGGTGAAAAATATTCTAGGTGGGGCTATATGAGCCATATTCAGTCAGTTTCCACAACCATACCAATATTGTTTAACACAAACTGCAGGATAGCAGTGCTCTGTGAAAAAGTCATTAATGATTTAATTGGCATGAAAAGAATCGGCAGACTTATAGTTAACAAAAACTGTCATTAGCTGCATGCAAATGTGCAAAAATAAGAAAGAACAGTATGTATCATTAAATTACCAACTGAGTCTGGTTGAGAAAAATACAATAAAATGAGCAAAAACAAAAATAAAGACAAAATATTAGTCATGTACTGCATGCCAATAACATCAGACGTTCCTAAAACCACTGACTGACTCTGCTGTGGTGATAAACGAAGCCCTTTGGGCAAGAGATTTGAGGATGCTGATTGGCTACATTTCTGTTGCTATGCATGTATCTTGTGTCAACTGGTCAGTGATTGCCTGCTGCTTCTCTGACTGGGAGATATTTCTGTCACCTCAGAAGAGAGAGAATGAACCAGAGATAATTTCCCCCAATATATTTTATATATTACATATAATTATATTATATGTATATTATATGTTATATTATAGCACATACATGCTTAAAATAGTTTTTAAAAAGGATTATTTTAAAAATATTTATTTTAAAAATTAACATAAAAACAATGTCCACCATGGAGGGTGACACCCTAGCGCCCCCTATTGGCCAGCCGCCACTGCTTAAACTATCTGAATGGAGACTTCAGCTAAATAAATATTAGTTAAACCCATATATCTATAAAACATCCCCTGATTAAACTGCGAAAAGACCCATGTGATGGCCACAAATTGTACTGATAAATGTTATATATATATATATATATATATATATATATATATATATATATATATATATATATATATATATATATATATATATATATATATATATATATACACACAACATAGGATAATTTCCTATCTTACCTCACATAGGCAGAAGTTTCCTGTAGCTTCCAGTTTTTATTAAACTAGAATATTTTAGTCAACATGAAGCCTGTAGGAAGAAGACGATGCTGTTTTCTCTAAAATGAAAAAAAACCCCAGAATGCATTAATATTTGCATGTAAATGTTTATTTTATATTAAATATTTTCAACACATTACATTTTTGGTAAGAGGGATGATAACCCATGACACACAATTTGATGCTCTAACAGGCCCATTTGACATGAACTGGGATCTTCTTTAATGATGCGGTACTTAAAGGCTTTCCCAGACACACTATTAAAGAGGACTTAAAGCGATGAGTCATTTTATGTTATGAGCGCTCTATCCTCCACTTTAAGTGGAAGGTGTTTTAACAAGGTCTCTAATACACGGTGCCTAATCTCCAGCATAAATTTCATCTATTGATTTTTTTCTTCCCTCTTTAATTAGAGACTCCGGCTGCAGGGGGATGTATGGTATTTCAGTCAGTGCATCTTTATTTTCACATCGATCCAGAGATCACTCAAGATTAGCTAAATCATCAGTCAATAAAAAAGCTCATTTTCAAACACAATACTTATTGGGCTGTGTCAAATACAAGTCTTGCTAATGTTAAGAGTTGAACGGTACAGTTTAATCTGAATGTGAACAGTGGAATGTTCATCCAACAGATATAATTAGTCACTATTGTGACTGTTATGAAACCCTTCTGTCATCTTGCATCCCAACACAAACCTTTAGCATCCTTCACGGACTCACTGTACGCCATTTAAAACATGACATCCAAACACTGATGGTGGCCCACAGCCCCAGCTCTCTATTCTGTTCGGGCCATTCGTCAAAGTGCCAAACTGCAGCGTGATTACTGAGCGCAGTGTGAGAGGCATTACAGCTAACTAATGAGCCTCCATTCATCGTGCCTGACAAAGCTCATGATAAAAATACACACTCACTCAGTAGACATGCTAATGGAGTATCACTGTCTGATAGCTGACCCTACAGACCCTCTTCAAATGATGTGTAAAATAAGAGATGAAGGAGATGGCAGGGACAGATTATGAGGCAAGAGTAAAAGTATAAAGATGACATGATGACATGCAGGAGGTTCTTTGCATTGCCACATGAGTACTCTGGACAAAATATCACCACATTCACGCTTAACTGTGTTATAAATTGTTATCAAAGCCACATTCGAAGCTGCCAAAAGAGCAGATTTAATTATGATTATTTTATTAGAGCCTAGAAGGGCAAACTGCGATCCACATGCAAATAATGTGAGTGAAAAATCACCGAAGCAAAGCTGCATGTTGCCAATGTCAGTGATTTTAATGGGATGCGTTCTCTTTGTTTCTCTCTCTCTCTGACACCATCACATATAAAAAAGGAACTGAGCAATTCTCTGAAGAGTGGGGCCTATTTCCTTGATCCACCACAGGAGTGAAAGAGCTGCTTGAGCTGAATATTTCTTTTAATTCCTCGTCAGGCAGAGAGGCACCCTGTCAGGATAAGACAGCTGTCAGCTTGATCTACAGCCCCATGCTGCTGCCGTAATGTAGGCCAAGTGGCCTGAGTTACCCGCCAGTGGAGCGGGCGATTTGCACAAAATTGGAAATCAATTCTTGTCATCACTAAACATAATTCAGAATTCTGTGTGTGTGTGTGTGTGTGTGTGTGTGTGCATCAGGGGACTTGTGTGTTAATACGTGTACATGTGAAATGCTCAAAAACAACAAGGTATGGTATTATAAGATCACATGTTTAAATATATATGCAGTGTAACGTCATTATTTCTACAATTGAGCTCATTTAAATTACAAACCTGTAGCAATGCCCCTTTCTCAAGCACACATGCAAATACCTGTGATAAATTACCCCACCATTCACATAATTATCATCATGATATACAGCTCAGGAAACAATTTAGCCTCTGGGTCCGTTTTGACCTCAAAAAAATTGATTCATAAATATAGAAAGACAAAAACATAGCTTAATTCTGTCCTCAGGCAGCGAACCTAATAATGAGTTTTCTGAGCAAATTTATGAAGTGCTCCTCACCTGACAGGTCTGCAGCATCTTTATTTAAAGGACTAGTGAGCAGAAAAGTTTGAAAGTTTTAGGAATGAATATCGAGCACAATGATAACACGTTAAATTAATGGTTTCACCAAAAAAGTACAAAAATTCAAAATCAAATTCAAACAATTTTCCACTTATCCCAGAAATAGTCAACCAGACAGGTCTGGAGTGAAAACTTAGGTTTTATGAACATGTAAGCTATAAAAACACACCATGTAGCTGACATTTTATACACAAACCAACCAAGTTGATCTACACTGGGAGGGTAGATGGTGCTCTCACAGGTGTCTTCTGATTGGCCAATTCGGAGCTGGGAACCCTGCGCTTTCCTCTGAGCACTTTGGCTCCCTAGTGACAGAGTATCAAGCAATAGGTTGAAAAGAGGCGGTGACCGTATCACACACAGCGGAGGAGGCGTGTGCATGTCTTCACCCTCCTAGAGTCAGGGACAGTGCAAAGTGATGGGGAGAGCCCCCTAGTGGATGGGATGGGTTAATTGGCTACTACCACATTGGGAAGGGGAGAAAATTGGCAAAAAAATATATCAATATAAAAAAAGTTGATCTACAGTCAGTTTTAGTGACAATGACTTTCCAAATCTAATCCAAGATCAGGCAGGTTTGAGAACAACTATCAGTCTGGTATCTGAAATGACTGCATGTAGCAGTGGTGTTTCAATAAAATGTCTTTAAAATAAGGATTAACCCTTTAACATCCTCACCAAAAACGAAAAAAATGAATTATTATTTGTTGGGGTGTTGTGGGAGGCAATAATAATAACAGTCAATCTTTTTAAAGAGCCCTTTTTTACACTTTAAACATGCACTTTATGGTAAAATCAGAACATAAACTACAAAAACTTAGCAATTTGTTAACTTTTTAAATTCCACACTCATCAGCAGCAGTAATGGTTTTTCAGCATTTGATCCAGTTTATTCCTTGTGGTACGGCTATAAGCGCTGCTAGTTTACATTTAAACAAGAAAATGTTGCATTTCTAGTGACCTCTGGTGAATGTTTTTAGCCTAACCTACCTCTACCGATTGGTAGAGATGATACAAACACGTTGTGTTCAGTTCAGCTCCTTCTTCAAAAACATATAGTGACTTAAACATGCTCTACCAAATGGCTGAGCAGAATGTTAAAGGGTTAAAACACATTGACGAGTCAGTGAGAACCTTATTAAGACTTGGATATGGTTTGAGAGAAGTTTAATGTTAGGGTTGATTTTTAGGTGACTATAAACTTCTAGTGTTGCAGTGTTTAGCCTTGCAGCTCCAGTTCTAAAGTAAAGAAGCCAGACTTGTTTTCCCAGTATGTCCTGGCTGGTCACCTGCATCTGGGGTAAGTGGAAAATTGTTTAAATGACATTTTTTGTTGCTGAAGCTTTCCTTTAAAGGGTAATATTATGTGAGAAGGCTGCAGGAGGCAAAAAGATCCTAATATACCTCCATGAGACCATCATCTTCTCATGAAGGACTTTGATCCTAAATATCTCAAATTTCAAAACAGGGAAGGATTACTTGTAACTGGCTAACGTTACTGAAACCTTAAAGAGGAAAAATTGAAAATATAATTGAGGACAGTGTGTGTATATGCTGAAAGGCAAAACAAATAGTCCAAGATATTATGGTAGCAACAGTATTATGCTGTGTAAAACTCTGCCAAGTGGGCTGATCTTATCTTTAGGTCACGTGCTGGAACGTTGAGTCATAATGTGAAAGCCTATACATTTGGACTGTTGTCCTGCTGGACCAGATTTCATTACAGTCCTATGTGCTCTGCAGACAGAACACGTAGAGAATGCAGAAAGTGCAATCAGTACAAGAGAACCTAAAAATCAGGCGCCAAACTAAAACTCAGAGCTAAGGCTTCTTTACCATGCTTTCTATTTGTCAGTCAGATTGGCAGTGAGAGGAGCATCCTGCTGTGTAGTTAGCAGGTGGGAGCAGGAGGATGCTGAGGGCTCCCAGGAGACCACAGGGTACATCACAGCATTTCCTCAACCACGTCCCACAAGGGGCCCTGCTCAATACGAAGCAATCTCTCTCCCACACACACACACACACACACTCACACATCCCTCCATCTCCTGATCATCAGGCAACACCAGTGCCTACACAGCTGCCATCTATTATGAATCAATCTAGCTCCCCCTCTCCAAAAATAGCCTGCCATGTCAGGAATGATGAAGAACATTTGGAGAGGTGAGAGGAGGAAAAGAATGAAAAATTCCTGACTGTCTGTTTGTTTGTTTGTAGCGTCGCTTGAGTTGTACATTCATATTCCCTAGAGATGACTGGGGAGGCAGGAGCCATCCTTCACCCTAATTGGGCTGTTTTAAGCAGCATCGCTGCACTGACAGGAGCCGTCTCCGCCTTCCTCTGGTCCAATAACAGCAGAACGTTGTGAAATCAAAGGCAGGCCCACATGCAAATTGCGCCTGTCACTATAGTGATCATCATTTCTGTCTCCTTGCCTCTTTTTTTTAATCTAAAGTTCATCTTAGTCACTAAGCAGGCCTTTCATGGAATGAAAAAGTGTTATTTAGGAACAGTCAGTGGCATGTCTGGTAATGCAAACAGGATTAAAAGAGGATGCTTTAAAAATCATTGCACACCTCGTTAAAACAGCTGTGACAGGCCAAACCAAGCATAGAGATGATTGATATAATAGGCCTCTCCTGCTCTTGCCCCTGTGCATGTGGGTGTTGAAATATGGCTGATAAAGAGCAGCCCAGCTGACTCAGGCCATTGATGTTCCACCAACCCAGAGAAGTGTGTAGAAATCCAGAAGCCCAGAGGTCTCTCCACAACGTCTGGAAAATAAATCAAGATTTTTTTTTTTCTTCCAGAAGAATAGAGATCTTGTTAAACTTCATGAACAGGGCTTGGAGACTACGTTAGAGGACCCAAGGGGCAGGTAATAAAAACAGCGAATGTGGCGGCGGTATCTGCCAAAAGAAACAGACGGCTTTGAGGGGAAAGGCACACCACACAAACACAATTCCCCACACTCTTTTTGTCTCTTTCTTTCACTTGCTTTTGCAAACTCACTAGAGCTCACTATATGGGAAAATGGGGCTTTAAACAAAGGAAGGACAGAGAGGATATCCTTGGGTCACAAAAATAATCCTGCGGAAAAGAATTCAACAGACGTTTTAACGTTTCTAAAAACAAAAAAGGCTTATTTGAAGAGTACAAAGGGGAAAAACTGCGCTTGAATAGTGAAATAGTCTCTAAACAGCCTCTATATACAGAAACCAATGGTCAACATTTGCTTAAATGTCAGAACATTTGGCTGAACATCTGATACTGGTCTTACTGGTTGATTTGAAGGGAATAAATTAGTGTAGTTACTAAAGTAGAATAAGAAATATCTAACCAAAAACTTTTTCTGCATCAGACATATCCTTCCTGTTTGCTTCCTCTCCTTACTCACACTCTCTCTCTCTCTTCTCCTCTCCTTCTATCCTCCCATCTGCTTGGCAGCAGATTGCATGGTGGAGCCCTGGCAGCATATGCTAGTGTTTGGATAAGCTGGAGAACCGCATGCATACTCAAGCACACACACACACACACAGCGACTCTTTCATCTGCAGCCCCTGTGGTGGAGGTGTGGGGGTCTGAACTTGGAGAGGAGGCACGGTTTGGGCCTCTGAGTCTCTGCACTGTCTGAACATTCCTCAGAGACCCAGCCCTCTGAAGCACCTACAGCAGCCGTTATACACCACATGCAGCCCATTTACTTTTATGCAAAGAGAGTGGAGACATTTTCTATGGCAAACAGATGGCGCAGAACTAAATATTCCATTGTAGTGATCATCCTGAGGTTAACAAAATGTGATATTTTAAGTGTCTGTAATTGAAGCAGCAGAATTTAGCAATTGCACAGCTACACAGCACAAAACACCACAAATAACCAGAATGGTGACCTCATGTAAGTGTGGTTATTTATGTTTTTGCAATAGCTTGGCAGAAATATCAGCGTACGGCGTTGGTCACATTATAAAGAAAATTGCAGGAGGAAAGATGATGCAAGAGGAGGTGAAAATTGCCTCCGGTGCACCGTAGGAAAATTGCTCACATACACAGGCGCGCGCGGCCTGTGTCAAAATAGCAATTACACGCAGGCATGGTTCATGAAGACAAATGCAGAGTGTTGTAGGGAAGCTGATTAATTCAGTATTATTGCACTGAACCCCAGGAATTCAATTTGCTCGCCTCTCTGAACTCTGGCAAATAGCCTGCACTTTTCCCTCCTAAAGGATCTGCAGTCCACGGCACCTTAACCCAATAAGAGCTTTCTCTCTGCAGTGCAGTCATTTCAGAATGAGCTACAGCACAGAGCATGCATCCTAAGGTCTTGTGTTGAGCCCAGCATGCAAGCCAAACCATTTTACTGTAATGAGAATTACAATGAGCAGAGAGAAAACAGCCCTGTGCACTTCTACAGCTAAGAAAAATGTTTCCCCCGTTTGCTATTACACCATTTTGCCAAGGATTATGTTCCAGTACACCTTTACTGGGCCACTAGGATGCATGCACACACACAGAGTTGTGACCTCATTTAAATGCTGTTTGTGGAAAGAGGCCTCTCTCTCTCTCAAGTGAGCAAGAGAGCCTTCATCCCCTTAGACCTTCAGTAAAAGGGGATGATGTGGAAATGTCAGGCTCCCTCGTTAGCAATTCAAATGAAGTAAGTGGCAATTATGCCTTTTTCATGTTTTATGTGTGGCCCCTTCTGCATCAAGGGCCGACACCGCACCCAGCTTTTATTACCGCTGCCTGATCGCAAGTGTTTCAACAGGGATGGAAATTTAATAATTCAGTCCTTTCCTCCCTCTGCGCCACTCTCACTCTCATTCTCTTTCACATTTGATCTTGCTCGCTCTCAAGCATCCTCTTCTTAATTTTTCTATTGTTGCCAGACAGTGTATTCATGTAATTCAGAGAGAGAGAGAGAGAGAGAGAGAAAGAAAGAGAAAGAGAGAGTCCATGATCGCATACATATTTAAGGAAAGAACTGTAGTGTTAATAGCAGTGAGTGCCGGGGGAGGAACAATGGATCATAACTAGGACTGCAGACATTATCTGCATGATCTTCTCTCACAGTATAATTCTCATTCAATGTTTTTTACAAATATTTTCCAACATTGTAAACACTGAAGTCATCCAGACTATGAAGGACCACATAAGGAATCATGTAGTAAATTTAAAAGTGTTAAACAAACCAAAATGATGTACTAAGGAATACACCAGGAAGTATCAGACCTACTGAAGTCACAAATGTTACAACCTTTTATAAACATTTTTTGTAACTTACTCTTAATATGACACTCTCTTCTAGTACGTCTATTACAGACGTCAGG
>BRDA01065453.1:0-21280 GCA_036984385.1 Crenuchus spilurus
CTTTTAGATGATGTCTCTCACAGTGGACATGCACCTAAGATGAACATTTCAGACCCCTCCATGATTTCTAAGTGGGAGAACTTGCAAATCCGCAGTGTGTTCAAATACTTATTTTCCTCACTGTATACATGCAGTAAACCCTGTCCGCATCCGTGATGTCCCAGCTGACTTCATTCCAAACCGGGTGTGGTCATAATATTCTGATAAAGCTGTAGTAAACCAAATAGAACAAAAACCTCCTTCAAGCATGTAAATGAGATTTTGTTTCTTTTCCAGGTCAAAATCAGAATCAGTGTTAAATCAGAAATGAGCAAAGTCTCAGTTTCATGAAACCAAAATCGAATGGCAGAATGTGTACACATAACCCCTGACCCTGCTCCACTGGCTGTCACATTTGCTTGTTGCTCAGACTTAAGCAGAGCTGGTGCACATTTGAAGGAATTCTAACTGAGCTTCAACTGGCAGAGTAAAGCATTTGTGTGCAAAAGTTTGTTAAAAATGATTTATGAATTTTGTAATTCACCACTGTGTAGTACTATAATGCACTGTGTAATACATCGTGTATATTTATTATCGCAGTCATACATGGTGTCTTTGCTTTTTTACCCAAACGACTGAATAACTTTAACACTAATAAAGATCTGGTGATGAAATGGTACTAAATAAACCTCAGTCTGTGTGAAAAAGACTGACATGTATGATTACACTGCAGGTAGACGGGTGTTCATTTCTGATCACTAATATCCGCGGATGTAGGAATGGAGGCCGGCGCCCGGCTGCAGTGAGACATTTCCTCAGTTGTCTTTTTAACATGTGACGCTGGTTATTTCACCCTGAGTGTTGCACAAAGATCTGTGAATAATGTATCAGTGCACAGTACAGGAGGAAGTGTTGATGGCATGAACGTACTGGATAACAAACTCCACATCTCCATGCAGACCACATCAGCTCCTGATCAGTAGAACAGAACTGCATGCTGGACATTTTATATTATCAGTCTTTTTCACACAGACTGAGGTATGTTTACTGAGGTATATTTAGGCTGAATGCTTCTCAGAGCTTTCCACAGAGGTGGATATGATGCCATGCTCCATCACTGTGGAGAAGTGCCAGCTGGACACCTACTGTACAGTTGCTGGACACAGACAGAAGAAACCACACTGAGCTGATGTCTCTGGAGAGTCTTCAAAGTTATAACTCACACAGGCCCGCTTGGTGAATCACCACCAAGGTGTAGTAACAAAATTATGAATCAGAAGGACCAGTAAGAGGAATACAGGGTGTCTGGTTCACATTTTCATCCAAACGACAGTGAATTACTTAAATACTAATGAAGATCTCGTGATGAAATGTGCATTAAATATATCAGTCTGTGTGAAAAAGATTTATAATAAAAAATGTCCAGCATGCAGTTCATTTCTCCGGATCAGGTGGTGATCTGGTCTGTGTGGAGAGGTGTTTTTTTGGTACTTCGTATCTCCTGAATGGAGTTTGTTATCCAGTATGTTCACACCATCAACACTTCCTCCTGTACTGTGCACTGATACATTATACACACTCACACCATCAACACTTCCTCCTGTACTGTGCACTGATACATTATACACAGAACACTGTACAATACTCAGCGTAATAACCAAGGTCCTGTTCTGTGTCGAGGATAACTGAGGATTTTAATGTTTCACTGCAGTGGAATGCAACCACTGGATTCAGCTGGATGGGCGCCGGCCTCCACTCCTACAGCTGGAGTCACCATGAATGAACACCCGTCTACCTGCACTGTAATCATACATGTCAGTCTTTTTCACACAGACTGATGTATTTAATGCACATTTCATCACCAGATCTTCATTAGTATTTAAGTTATTCACTGTCGTTTGGATGAAAATGTGAACCAGACACCCTGTATTCCTCTTACTGGTACTTCTGATTCATAATTTTGTTACTACACCTTGGTGGTGATTCACCAAGCGGGCCTGTGTGAGTTATAACTTTGAAGACTCTCCAGAGACATCAGCTCAGTGTGGTTTCTTCTGTGTGTGTCCAGCAACTGTACAGTAGGTGTCCAGCTGGCACTTCTCCACAGTGATGGAGCATGGCATCTTGTCCAGCCCTGTGTAAAGCTCTGAGAAGCATTCGGCCTTAAGGGCCACCGTCTTCAGCTGTGCGTGGATTGTTATTCATTTATTTACTTTCCTTGTGTTCCTCGTTCTTCCTTTGCGGCTTAGCATTATGCTGGAGAATGTCAGCCGATGTGCAGCACCCAAAAATACTTGCTTTCAATGGATTCTAGCCTTTCTGTGCCCTGGCCTACTTTGGAACAACTGTGACAGAGCTCCCCTCTCTACGAGGGCCTTTTTTATATTGTGTGTGCCTGAAATGACTTGTTAGTGTACTAAATCTGTGCACTCCCTTATCCTGCAATCCCCCTCACAGCAGTGCTGCATGTCTGCATCAGTGACACACACTCGAATGTGTGGAGAAAAAAAAATATGGAGGCGCTTTGAACTAAGCATTGTACTGGAGGTGTATCAGATATTGCATGTGCATACACAGCTACTGCTTGTGTGTTTCTGTTTGCATTTTAAGGAAATAGAGTCTCTGTCTGTGCATTTGGAGAATCAGTGTCAGTTTCAACTTGAGAAGGGGTTTGAATTCTAGATCTGGAAGTCAGTATTGGTGTCTGCTGTTTACACACAAGTGGTAAGTCATTAGAGGAAGCAGTGAAATTAAAGGAAAAGGCAGAAATGCAAATTTAACTCACACATTATGTGAAACGTAAAACAAAAACTGGAAAAAATTGTCTTAAGCATCAAGTAATTCATTCAGTCGTTTTTTTTTTTGCAGTTGCAGTTTACTGACACAGTGTGCAAAACCACGACTCCATCACTAACCATCTTCTCTTCATAATACAGGGTCTCTTTGCTTCTTTCCCCAAACGACTGTGGATAACTCTAACACTAATGAAGATCTGGTGATGTAGTGGTGATTAAATTCCTCAGTCTCTGTGAAAAAATGACTGACGTATGATTACAGTGCAGGTAGACGGATGTACATTTCTGATCACTAATATCCGCGGCTGTAGGAGTGGAGGCCGGCGCCCATCCAGCGGACTCCAATAGTCGCTTACCACTGCAGTGAGAAATTAAAGTCCTCAGTTATCCTCCTGGACACAGCACTGGACTTTGGTTATTTCACCCTAACAACAATGAAGAGATGCGGACATATTGTATCAGTGCACAGGACAGGAGGAAGTGTTCAATAAACTTGATTCACAAAAAAAGAAAGCTGCCAAAAATCACGTCTCAATGCACATTTAATCCAAATTTCATCACCATATCTCCATTAGGGTTAAAATTATTCACGATTGTTTGGGTAAAGAAGCAAATGGCACACATGTGTATAGGAGAATTTAAAACTAAGCATGAAATCTCATTGGCTGGTGTCGATTTCTGCAAACATGCTTCGTTCAGATAAGATTGCTTCTGAGACCTTCATAATCTCAAAATGCAGAAAGAAGTGCATCTAAAAACATCTCAGAGATGATGAGAGCAGTCGTCACTTGTGCAAAAGAAACCTAATGATGCAGATAATGAAATAGCTTTACAAAGTGATGATGTTCAGCAGTGTGAACTACTGTGTGCACACACATGTTTTAGCTGAAGGCCATACATGCTGTTATTTCAGATGTTACATGTTATTATTCTATATGACTGTTGTTTTATGTTTTATTATAAAAGATGTTCTACAATATATTATTATTTCTAATTCTAAATTCTGCATAAACACTTATGTAACTGCAAGATTTTATCCAAGAAACAAAATGAAACATACTCTGGCAACCTTAAAGGGTCTAATTTTCCAAAATATATATAGCTTGAATCAAAAGATATTTTTAAACATTTGTGAGAGGAGCTTACATAAGCAGAGACACGTTTGTGAGATCGACTCAGGTCAAGTCAGGCAGCTGTTCATTTTTTCCCGCCAAAATGATGTGATCTGTCATTCAATGATAATAATATGGTAATTCCTGACATTCTGTTGGAACAACTATAAAATAAAATAATTTCATAAATATTCAATCTAGGAACCACTGAATGAGTAAAACACAGTGTCACCTCACATTAGTTAAGCTTTAGAAATAAAACCACATACAATGTCTAAAAACTGTAATGAGCAGTGTGTAGCCAACACTTCTGTTTATTCAGTTCTGAGCTCAAAAGTCTTGACTTTTTACAAAGTAGATTTAATCATTGTATAAATTTATGACACTGCTGTTTTTGACACTGTTGTTGCTGAGTTTGCGCTGAACAAAAGCCTGTGTAACACTTTGGGGAAAAAATCATTTTAGATGGGTGTAAATTAAAAAAAAAAAAGGGAAGGACTTTCTGAAATACCCTCAGACTCCAGGGGGTTAATAGAGCACATTTAGCCTTAGCAGAAGTGGAATACAGCTTGATAAATAATTAGATGTTGTGTCTTTTACATATCTGACAGATCCTGAACTCCATTTTTTAGATTGTGGGACACAGATAAGGAGCTGTGTGAGCATTGTTGTCATTGATTTTTGAGAGTTGATGGAAGCCAGCAGCTCCTTCATATAGATCATCTCTGTAGACACATCAAGCTGATATTTGAAAGAAGGATCCAACCTTAGCAACCTGCAGAGTCATTAAGTTTCCTCGGCTTCCGTGTCCCGGGCTTTCACCTTCATGGCTTAATCCATCAAAAAAATTCCCCCATGTTCAGAGAGGCTCTGTTTGACATTGAACAGGAGAGGATGGTTGCGCCTCCATTAAAACAGAGATGCCGTGATATAATGCTTGTCAGAGTTATGGGATTTGAGCTCAACTGTCTAATCTGCCCAAGTCTAGCATTTAATTTATCCAGGCAGAGAGGAAAGTGGGCCCCTGTATGTTTAATGAAGATTAAATTACCTATTTTCAGTCATGAAAATTTAAAGGCAGAAAGGGAATGAATCTGTGAAGTAGCAAATGAGAGAGAGAAGAGAGTTGGATGGCAGAGGGTGGAGTGTTCTGCTCATTTTTTTCTCACTCTATCCATTCTATCCTATGTCATGTTACAAATGATCTCTCCATAATTTGTTCCTCACCTCCTCCATCCTCACTTCTCTTGGTGAGACAAACCATTTGAACCCTTTTTCTATCCGTGCCATGGCACCAACACAAAATCCTCAAGTATATACTGTATCAGAATATTACATGGGTTCCCGCGGGGTCTTAAAAAGTCTAAAATTCAAAACTTTAAATTTAAGACCTTATAAAGTCTTAAAAATGGTCAGATATCCACAGGGGTGGATTTGGGTGTTCTGGGGCCCCAAGCAATGTTATGTCTGGGGGCCCTGTTCAAACAAATTCCTTATTATAGTTATGGTTATGGTGCGGTGCAGGCTTGAACATAAATTATTATTATTACTTATTAATAAAATGTAATACTTTACTTAAACATTATTATTCATAACATTTTATTAATATTCAAAATATTTTCTTACTAGTTAATATCAATTATTATTGTTATTAATCATTGATATTAATAATAAAGTAATAAAAATCCTAATAAATTATTAAATATTAATAAACTGTCAACTATCACCCATTTCTGTGCTTCATCTTGTTAATCAACTTTGCTCCAATTCATTACCACCAATTTTACACTTATGTTTGGACTGTATGGTCAATAGACCTCATTTACATAAAATTATACCTCATTTTTGAGTAAAAATGAGCCGAAATTCTGAATTATTTTGACAGTAGTTACATTTAGAGTCGTGTAAATGGATGGCTTATCACAGACTGGTAGATGCACACACACAGACACAGATTCAAATGTTAATGTTTTAATATGAAACCTCTGATATTAAAATACGTCTAACTGTCCTGACACAGGCAGAACAAACATCCAATATCTTAACAACTTACAGTGCCTGCTGAACACGGACTGTGGGCCAACTTTAAAAATGCAGGTTTACAAGTCCAGACGCTGTATGATGGAGTGATAGCGGGGATGGCCAATCACACGTTAGCAAGAAACGGCAGAGCCAGTCGATGAGCTTGTGGGTGGTCTAAAGGGAAACTAACTTCAAGATTTCCACTGGGTCCTAATGCTCGACATGTCTTTATTTAATACAGTATAGCATTTGGATGGAAAAATCTGCAGAGAACCCAAACTTTATTATTTTATTTGCCAACCTCTTTTGGCCAGCAGGGGGCCCCCTGATCTCTGGGGCCCCAAGCAATTGCGTTGTTTGTGTGTTGTTTAAGTATACCACTGGATATCCAGCCAAGGTCTTAAATTAAATTTATTAAAGTCTTCCATTTTTACTTTTAATTCCAGAGAAGCGTAGTCTAATCAGAAGTTAGTTAGGCTAACTTCTGCTAATGTCGACTAAATGCATCAGTGTAAATGTTGTTCTGTTCTCTGTGTTTCTGGGGGGGGGCTACCAGTGTGGGCTGTTGTCATGAAACTATAAATCCCATGATAACTGCATGCTAATACTTCTGTGAATACACTGTTGGTAACCTTTGTTGCTATATTTAGCGAGTTTTCAGACTTTTTTTTCCTAAAAAAGTGACTAGCATTGTATACAAGGGCATACAAAGACAAGCTTGCGCAACTCAAAACCCTTGATACTGAGATTGGTGATAAAAAAGAAGAAGACATATGTAGGGTGAGGTTGACTTTAGACATGCTAGTGTTGTGTTGGTAAGGTTACTTGTGTTGAGAATGTAACTATTTTGATTATCTGTTCTAATATTGAATGAAATTAATCATTTTTAATAACTGAATTAAAAAAAATAAAATGTTTTGAGAATATTTGGGATCATTAGAATGTTTCTGGCAATTTGTCATGTTGGTCTTAAAATTTCACTGAGAGTGGTCTTAAAAGGTCTTAATAAAGTCTAAATTGAACCCTGATATTATGATAATATAGTGGTACTAACCACCCTTGGCTTGGATGGTGATCCTCATTGCTCCCGTTCATTATAGAGGTTGTCTGGTCCACTGTGGTGCGTTGATTGATCTGTACTACTCAACGTTGTTCACCTCTGGCATCAGTGCCACTGTTATGTCATTGGGAGCCACATAATATACAAGAAGCCCTTTCTTGGTACCCCTTCACTATGGTAGCTCTCGCAAAGTTAGTTGTTCTTGAGATGCTACCTCCACCATGCTTCACTTGGTACAGGCCCTTTTCAACATGAATCACAACATGTTCTTTGTCCATGATGATGGTTTTACACTCTGCTACAACTGACTAGTGTGCTCACTTATTTATACATGCAGTAAAGCCTTGTCTGCATATGTGACGTCCCAGGCTGAGTTCATTCCAAACCAGGGGTATTTGTAATATTCTGATGCATGACAAAAACATGAGAATTTGAGCAAATGTACCTCTATTTCTGTTTTTTTCACTTTGTTGTCTCATTTACAAGCACAAACCCATTCCCGTGCTCGCTCAAATGCACACACATGATCGGACTGTTGCTGTGTAGCACTTTTACTTTGACAGCTAAACCCTCCACCTCCCAAACTTAAAGCACTCCACTTCAGGGTGTTGATAGATGTTATTCATGCACTCGCCCCAGGGGTGCTCCTAAAGGAAGTGGGGCTAACATGATTTGCTTGGGGCCGAGGGGACCGAGGGGCCACTGAGCTTGCCATTGGCTTGGATGGCTTAGTAGATCCCTGATATCAATAGGAGGAAGTGCACCACTCTGTGGAGATGATTGCTTGAAAACTATCACCTGCTTGTGATAGATAAGGATATATATATTTTTTCAACTCCAGGGAGAAGGTGGAGGCAGATAGGGACAAACTGAGAAGCCAGGCCTGACAGAAGAAGTAGTCTGATATCCAAAAAGTGGAGATGCTTCCTTTTGTGGCTCTTTTGTGGATGTCAAGGGCCGGAGAAAGCAGTGAGGACTTAAGGATTTCACGTTGCGGTTGAACCCGCGTAGTGAGTTTATTTGATATGTAGGTTTTAGAGCTGCTAAGAGCTTAAACACACAAATGTCCTCGAAGGATAAATCGTGTGGATACAGCTCGAAGGCCCCCGGGTGGCTGCCAGATCCTCTCCCCACTTGTCAATGAGCATGTCGACCTGGGCTGTTTGATTCCAGCCAGAGCCTTCCGACCTCTAAAAGTGCTGAAAGGAGACTTGTTACCTTCACGCCGAGCTGCCAACATTGGCCACGACTGCAAGTTGTCCGGGCTCTCTGTGTGTGCTGAGATAGCTAGGTCTGACTCCCAGCGACAAGCTCTTTTCAGGAGAAGTCAATTGCACAGACCTCAGACTCTCAGTTGCTTTTGTCCATGGATATCTCACCTAGTGAGAGGAGGCCAGTCCACAGAGTCTGTGATCAAATCTTATTTGTTTCAGTTGAGATAACTGTCCGCACTGTTATTTGCTGGTGATGAGATCAGATTTGCATGTCCACACATCACAAAACTATCTGCATTGGGTCGCTGTCATAATGACGTAGACATAGTTAACTGTAGCTTCAGAGTGGTTTACAGTTTTCCTGCAAAAACAAAATAAAAAATCTGAAGGGATCTGAAATCGGGAGGGATCTGAAAACATATATTAGAGCAGAGAAGAAAGAAGAGTGTTATGATTTAATGACAATAATAGCTTTTAATTATGTAGGTTTTCATCACTGTCACTGTCTTACATTACGATACTTAACCCTCTGTATATTAACAAGATTCCACAAAAACACATATATAACTGCGAGGTTTTATCCTAGAAACTAAATTAAACATACCCAGAAACTTTAAATGGTCTACGTTATATATATATATATATATATATATATAGCTTAAATCTAAATATATTTTTAGATATTTGTGAGAGGAGCTTAAATAAGCAGAGACATGTTTGTGAGAGCAACTCAGGCAGCTGCACATATTCGTGTCGTAAACCGAATTTCGTGCAAGTCAGAACATACATAAATACTGTACATAAATAACATAATGTAAGCACTTATCCTATCCTAACACCTATCCTAACACAGTAATTATCAAAAAACACATATACGTTTAATAATGAAAGGAAACAGCCGCGTAACCGTGTATTCTTCCGACGCGCACACCAAACACAAAAAAAGGCTTTATACAGTAAATGGGAGATGTGTTGTAACCATGAAACATCGTAACTCGAGGACGACGTAACCTGGGGACTACCTGGAAGAAATCCTGTTTTTCTGTGTTATTGTCCTGCTGTGTCTTTGGGCTAACGGTGCTAGTGTCCTCATCACCACTTTCCTCATGTCGTCTCACCAAATGTTCTCCATTCTTCATTTAAAGACTGAACTTCTTCCAAACTTTAGATTTTAAGCTTGGTGGAGCGTTGTACAGTATATATGTGGTCGGATGTTTGTCTTTCAAACGTGACTGTGACGAGTATCGCGACAGTTCATGAGAGAGAGAGAGAGAGTGCAGCAGAAGCACATATACATACACACACACACACACACAACCACACACACACACACACACACACACATATATATATATATATATATATATATACAAAGTATATACAAACCGGATTCCAAAAAAGTTGGGACACTAAACAAATTGTGAATAAAAACTGAATGCAATGATGTGGAGATGGCAAATGTCAATATTTTATTTGTAATAGAACATAGATGACAGATCAAAAGTTTAATCTGAGTAAATGTAACATTTTAAAGGAGAAATATGTTGATTCAAAATTTCACAGTGTCAACAAATCCCAAAAAAGTTGGGACAAGTAGCAATAAGTGGCTGGAAAAAGGAAATTGAGCATATAACGAACAGCTGGAAGACCAATTAATCCCACCAAAAGACATGCATATTAATAACATGGCAATTCAAGACATCCCATTGGTGGATTCCAGTGGCCAGGAATCTTTGGAATGTTGACAAACAAAAGCCTCTCACCTGAGGTGAATATAGATTAATGACACTTACTGTTTTGACACTGTTGTTGAGTTTGTGCTGAACAAAAGCCAGCGTAACACTTTGGGAAAAAAATATTTTAGATGTGTGTAATTTGCCATGTCAGACTACATCAGAGTGTCTCAAACACCCTCAGACTTCAGTGGGTTAAGAATAATAATACATACATGTATAAACCATTTTAAATAAAATAATAATATATAAATAAAATACAAATAATAAAATAATAATAAAAATAGCTTTGAATTGTGTAGACATTTTTGTCATGATGATGATGATTAATAATAATAATAATAATATTAATAATAATAAATGCAAACATACATATGAAATGCTTGGCCAGTTCAAAAAATTAAATGAATGACCAAGTAAGAATAAAATAAGACATAAAAGTAATAAAAAAGCTTCCTCACAAGTCAGTCTGTTATTAGACTCTTTAGATTTTGGCTTAGTTTTAAGTCTGCGTAGAGAATATTTTGGGACCTGGTAACCTTTAATTCCGCCTTGGTGCCCTTTACGGCGCTCTTCTTGGATCTCTGCACTTCAGTCAGTCTCAGGTTGATGTGGTTGTTGTTTGCCACATTGTGAGTGATGTCAAAGGAACCTCGAAACCCAATTTGAGTGTTCAGACTGATTTGGATTCAATTTGCAAAAATTAGGTTTCATGTTGTTTTTGGCTGTTTGGACGATCAACAACCATAATACAATGTATCAGATTTGGGCTTGCAGTCTAAACAGTCTACAGAGAGATCTACCTCATTAACTATTCTCTCTTGCTGTTTTTCGGCACAATATAAAACACCACTTCAGCCATGTTTGTTGACACGCCTCACTTTTGCGGCTGGTAGTGCTGAAACAATATTTGTTATTTAGTCACATAATGCAGTGCCGCTTAGAGTGCGTGGGCTCGTATGAAAGGTCATCCTAAGTGCTAATTGTCAATACCAGATCAATTTACCCGAGCAAATATTTCTCAGCAGTACATAATTGAGAGTCTGATCTGATTTTTGCCTGGCACATTTTCACCACGGAATTGATTCGGCTCCCAGCTTGAGGCATTCCTAATATACTCATAATTCACTTTGAAAAAGCCAAAGCTATGATTCTGAATTTAGGACCAAGGAACGTATGGACATCCCCGTCTTAAAATATAGTCTTCATAATCTTCCAGAGGAATATCCATAGCCGCTGTACTCAGCTCAAAGAGATGGAAAGTTCAACAGAGTGCATTAAAGCATATTCACTGGCTATTATCTGGAGAGGCCCCTGATAGCAGTAATCAGAATAAATACAGCTTTATAGAGAAAGCTCATAGATCTTTGGGAGCCCGGATGGTGACGGCTGCTATGAGTTTAATTGGTATTTCCAGTCTCTTTTCCCAAATGTGGTGTGTCTATTACCAAAGACAAATAGTGGCTGAATAGACTTTGGATGTGTATGTACCCAACCAAGTGAGATCGTTGGGAATTAATATTTTAGATTTGCCGTTTGCAGGGGAGGGAGTGTGTTTTAAGGAGGTTTTCAGGGTTATAAGGCCAGAATGTGAGAGAGAGCATTATATGAGGTGTGTAAGTGAAGATGGGTGACTGATTAGTGTGAGTAGTAAGGGGAGCCGTTAGAATTAAGTAAACAAATATAAAGGGGGCATCAGGTACAAAGAAGCTGCCTTCAGCTTGTGATTTATGCTGATTTAAAAAAATTAAAAACACATTTAAATGATTTAAAACAACTCCAACAACGCTGGTTAGGTTTTTTTTGTGTGTAACATGATGTGGGTATAATCTGGCGTAGAGTGGCTGAATGGCACTGTTTTGATAATGGTGGAGAATTGAGAGTCAACATTGAAGTGTGATGAGACAGCTTGATTCTCATTGGTTAGAATCTGTTGACATGGTGGGGCAGTTGTGGGTTTGTGGGTAAGGAACCGGCCTTGTGACAGAGGTTTGGTCCCCGGAACTGACTGATGTGCCAGCACACATTGAGCACAGCTCCTAACTAGGGTTGAGCCAAATACTCGTTTGAGACGAGTATCCGGTATGGATAAAGCATTTGTGGGGAGTACAATCATTAAACAAGTAAAACTCATCAATATCCGTGCTCGTGCTGAAGGAAAATCCTCATTGGGTAATGGACTGTCTTTACAATCTGTGATTGGCCAGTCACACATCTCTGCCAGAGCTGTGCCGCACTCTCACCCTACCTTAATCAACATTGTTTAACTTTGTGTGGAAATAAAATGCCAAAAACGTTAGGTAGTAAGAATACAGTATATAAATAAATAATTGAAAGAAAAAATCAGTTTGATCATAAAATTAAAAAACATTAACAATAAAAAAGGAAGTTGTGTTGAGTATGACAACTCTTGTTCATGCATACTTAGTAGTTCATAATTTCCTACTGCATGAGTTGTATTCATTCATGCACTTAAAAATAATAGTGTTCTGAGTTTATAAAAAAAAACTTGTTTTATAAATAATAGTTCTCTTACTTTTGTGATCAAAAACATTGATTTGAATCTCAATTTTGAGGCTGTAAATAGTTTTCAAATATCCAATACATATAGCATCTTCTGATCAATTCATATAAATTTCAGACTTAAAATAATGTACTGATTTAAGCCCCACCCACTTCTGGTTAAACCAATTCCAGTTCAGACCCCACCCACTCCGAATACAGATAATTTAGATGGTTGAACAGATACAGATAGTGGTGTACTCACTCATCCCTACTCCTAACCCCCAGCTGCTTCTCAGGCACCATGAATAGGGCTGCCCACCACTCTGGGCAAGTGTGCTCACTGCCCGTTAATGTGTGTTCACTAGTGTGTGTGTGTGTCTGTGTTTGTTTCACTTTACGAATGGTTTAAATTCATCACATTGGTGAATGTGTCACTTTCACTTCACTCTGTGTAGACAGCCTCTTGAAAGTAGGGGGAGGGGTGAATAAGACTAGGCACTCAAACCTGCTGTTCTTCGTAGGGCTGTTTAGAAAAACTAAAAAATAAACTGTTGTGCCTAAACTTTTTTGTATTTTAAACAACAAACATTAAGACCCCCAGCGAACTGTGTTAACTTGTGGGGAAAAATATAGAATAGGACCCCTTTAAATTTTCTAAAACCTTTCTGGTGTTTTAAAGATTAATGTAGACATACTGTTTAATATACAGTACTGTTCACTTTTTCATTTTTCATTTTTGACCCAAATGGTCCCCAGTGTAGTGGTAGCCAGTCAACTTACCGATTCTCTAGAACTCTTCCAATCACTTGTAATGTCCCTGAGTCTAGGAGGGTGAAGACTAGCACATGCCTCCTCTGATGCATATGAAGCACCGCCTCTTTTTCTGTTGCTGCTGATACATCGTCGCTAGGCAGCCAACACACTCGGAAGAAAGCTGATGTATCAGCAAAGAGACACCTGAGCCAGCACACATTGTATTTAGTATTGATGGGGAGAGAGTGCCATCTACCTACCCCGAGAGAGCACGGCCAATTTTGCTCTCTGGGGCCCTGGCTGTTGAAGTAGCATGAACTTGGATTGAAACTTGAGATGCTCTGATTATTTACATTTACATTTGAGGCATTTAGCGGATGCTCTTATCCATGATCAAGGGCACTTCATGCAACACAAGACCAGATCCCTAACCATCAGGCCATGACTGCCAATCATCATATCAGCCTTTGTCTGTTGGTGCTATTTGGACTTTTTGCATTAATAATTTACTGATAATTATATATTTTTTACACAGTGCTTATTTAATTCACTAACAACATTTATTTGGTAGGTTTATTCAGTATTTAAGTGTAACTATATAGACATACTGAAGTTAACTTTATTCTCAATTCCCTTTGAATGAAGTTTTTGCAGTGCCGAAAATATAGACTAGACATTTCACACCTACATCTGCATTCCAGTAGTTTTTTAACTTTATTTAACCTGTTTATTGGGGCAGCCATGGCCTAGTGGTAAGGATATTGTCTTGTGACCAGAAGGTCGCCGGTTCGATCCCCAGACAGGACATGACTGAAGTGCCCTTGAGCAAGGCACCTAATCCCCTAACTGCTCCCTGGGCGCCGGTGGATAAGAGCTGCACGAATGGGTTAAATGCGGAGGTCAAATTCCGTTGTGTGAAAATCACATTGGCATATTGGTTAATCTTAATCTTAATCTCTTAATCAAAAGTCTTCACATCTGTATAGTTAGTTAACCTCAGAAGTCACATATTTTACTATCACACCACCGTAAATTAACACAGTCACCTGGGGGTCTAAGTACCTGTGTTAGGGGATTTTAACACCTTTGAGTGAAGCTTTTTTCTCTTTGAGCCATTGCTCAACCCGCCTCCTTTCAGGAGAGGGAGGGCATGGCCAAACCCCACATACACAAAGACAAGAAGATTTATTTCTCTGATTCACTGCTTTGTTCTTGCTAATGTCAGTATATCTGTCTTAATTCACTACCTCTACCTCTCTTGGCAATTCGCTGCCCTCTCTCAGCCATTAATGGTGTTATAACCACGTAATACCAAGTCTCACCAACATCTGTATTAATCAAGGCTCAAATAAAAGAACACAGACTACTTCTGCTTTCCATTAAAAACAACTGACGAAGCTGAAGTTGGCTTCTTATTCATAAGCATCAAATTGTAATTAATATTCCACCTTAAACGTTGCAGAAGTTAGATTGAGCTGTATACCAAGATGAACCCTGTATCATTTAAGGTGGAAGAGAAAATTCAATCAAGATGCTAACGAATAAGAATTTAAATTCAGCTTCACACTGAAGGCCTAAACTCAGGCAACTGTTAGACAGACAGATCAATATAAAAACAGCCTTATTGCTACACATAATCCTGTGATGCTGTTGTAGTGTTCAGGTACTGATATGGTGACAGTAGTGAAACAGGAATGAAGATAAAGTCAGCAGCCAGTAAAGTCCATATGAACTCCAATGTGTGCAGTAGAGAAGGGCATCTGGAGCAGGTCACAGTAGTTGGTTGTTGGTGGGAAGCTAGTCTAAGGTGGCATCATGCAGAGATTATTCAATCTTCCCTCAGTCTTGGACCAGACCGGTGGGCACTCACTCACTCGGAAAAAGACAAAGATGGAATTAGTTCTGTTTGGATTTATAGAGCACAGGGATTATGAGACTTATCAGAGTGTGGATATTGACTCCCGCAGAACTATCTAAAACAGCCTACCTAAAAGGAGAGAGCCAGAAGGTAAACAGGCATGGGAGCTCCCCGAGCATCCCTCTGCATCCCCGAGCATCCCTCTGCTCACCGTCAACAAACCTGAGTGATCATGTGAGCAGCAGTCTGACAGTCCCAGCATCTAATCCCTACGTCAGTGCACCCCTGGACCTACAACCTTTCTATAATTTAGAATATTAATTACCAAAAGCATAAAGCTGAAGTACATCTTTGCAGTCTCCTGTGTTCTGCCGCTGTGCACAGTGTGCTGCTTTCTCTGGAAACACAAAATGACCAACTGCTCTTCAGGTTTGTGGGCACAAATATACTCAAATGGGGGCATAACTAAGAAGTCCAGTCCTGAACTACTCATTAAATGTCATGTTTTCAGACTTTGGCAGTCCATAACAAACTGACTGGGTTTCAGAGTTTGTGGACACATGATGATACATAATGTATATAATATGTGTATAATTAGAACTATTGGCACAGGTCAGTGGCAGGGTACAAGATATGTAAATGGTGGCATAAAAATGGAAGGCAGTCTCCTGTTAGGCCATGACTTTCACAGCATTGGCTAAAACTCAGAGACTCCATTAAGACAGGGTATGCAAAAATGTTAACAAAATTAAAATTTGGCCTACGACAGGAATAAAGATGAAACATTCTTTGCAACATTGTAGGCAAGAAGAATTTATTCTTCTTATTATTATTATTATTTGTATTATTATTATTATTATTATTATTATTTGTATTATTATTATTATTATTATTTGTATTATTATTATTATTATTATTATTATTTGTATTATTATTATTTGTATTATTTGTATTATTATTTGTATTGCATAATTTTAGAGTGAATGATAAGGAAAGGAGCACCATCCAAAAAACAAAAAAGGGAAATATGAGCTCTTAGATAACTTTTTGTCAAGGTCACAGAGCTTAATTAGCTTGTTAGGGCTTGTTCACTTTTGTCCAGAAGGACCAGGTGATGTAAATTTCAAAGCTTTATAAATTCTGTGACTCATCAAACCTCATCCCAGCAATCAGCAGCCATGGTCTCCTCTGAACAGCTGCCTACAGCTTAAAATTATAATAATTGGTGCCCAAAAAAAGCAGAAAGTCCTAAGAAGATAGTAAAGCATTTTCAGGAAGCCGTTTTCCTTGGTTCATAATGTACTATGCTAATGACAATTAACAGGAGCAGTGGAGGCAGTTGATGTCTGAAAAACTTACAAAATGTTCAAAGACAAGCTCATAGAACAGCTAGAAAGGCAAATCATATCCTTGTTTGACCACAAAGACCTTCAGGAAGGCTTAGCGCACTCTGGAGTTGTGCATAAATATGACCTTCAAGAAAAACTTCCCTTCGTCTTCACCACAAAATTCTGCAGTAGAACCTTGCAAAGGAACATCTGATGGATTGCTCAAGTTAATTTTTTTTTTTTTTTTGCCACATTGTGCATGTTTGTAGAAAAAAAATGAAAAGAACACATCTCCAACTGTTAAACATGGGAGTGGATCAATAATGATTTGAGACTGGCATTGCAATCAATGGCACAGGGAACATTTCTCTGGAAGAGGGAAGAATGGATTCAGTTAAATAGCAGCAAATTCTTGAAGCAAAATTGTACTGACTGTTAAAAAGCTGAAGATGAAAAGAGGATGGCTTCTACGAAAGCATAATGATCATAAAAGTGCATCTCAAAATCAACAATGGACCACTACAAGAGCTACAATAGCTTTTTACCATGGTCCTCACAGTCCCCTGACTTTAACATCATCAATCCTGTGTGTACAGACCTCAAAACAGCACAGATCCCAGAGAACTACAAGCCTTTTAGAATCAGAATCAGGCTTCTAAAAGGAAGAATAGATGAAAGAAGACTATTAGTTGGCTAAATGTGTTTACATGCAGTGATACAGTACTTGCCAAAGGGGGTATTTGTTCCAATCCTGCAGGGTGCCCAAACTTTTGCTTCAGGCCTTTTTCTTATTTATGAAACTATAAAATATGTAATAAAGCATTAAACTTACTTAAAATATGAAAAATCTTTAACTTTGATATACAGTGGTACCCCTACTTACCAGTTTAATCCGTGCAGGAGCCGAGCTCGTTAGCTGGTTTGCTCGTTAGCTGGATGCATTTTCCCCATAAGAATACATGTAAAACTGATTAATCCGTGTCAGCCGGCCAATATACAGTATACTTTAATATGCTAAATAATGTGTTTATATGGGTTTTTAAAACATAAACGAGATGACGACGGTGCTCGTGTAGGCTGGCGGCTAAGGAGGACAGGAGGACGGGCGTACGTGTATGGCATGGTTACACTTATCATATGAAAAGTAAAAGTAAAATGTATCTAACTTTCTTGTTCACTACCTTTTGCTGTCTTTGTGTCGCTTTCACTAGCACTTTCACTTTCACTGGACAGCGGTCAAAGGTAATGACTGACCTCTTCTTCTACGCTAGCATCTAGGGGATGCTATGACCACAGCGCCCCTAGCGGTTGGCATACTTGAACTAATTTACGCTACTCAGTACTTGGAATTTTACTCGTTACCTGGAACAAAAATATTCCGAGATCTCGACTCGTTACCTGGAATACTCGTTAGTAGGGATGCTCGTAACTAGGGTTACAACTGTATCAGGTTATCTTCTACTGACAGATGGTTTGACAGTGGGTGCCCAAACTTTTGCATGCCGCTGTATTTTCTTACTGTATCTAAACATGCAAAGAGGTTTTTCTTGAAGATTAAAGCTCAAGTACATGTTTTTGGCCAACGTTCGCTTGGAAGTATCTTAATCCGCTCTTCTGTACTTACGGTATATACACGCAGTGATGGATACCAGGGGTGCCCAAACTTTTGCATGCTGCAGTATTTTCTTCCTGTAGCTAAACACTTAAAGAGTAAAAGACAAATGGGAGGGCACTGTAACAAGAATAGATCTTGAAGTATGAGTAGGAGGAGATGGAGAAAGTGCTTTTTATAGGGAAAATGCAGGAAGGGACAAACAGAGCTTAAATAAAAGAAAAAGGCTTACGTCCTCTGTACCAGCATTCTGTGTGTGTGTGTGTGTGTGTGTGTGTGTGTGTGTGTGTGTGTGTGTGTGTGAGCAATCAGCAGGAATCATCCCTGCTCAGGCACTCCCCCTCAACTGAAGCGTGATCCTAGCTGACATCGCTCCGTCAGGAATGCTGACGGATGCCCATTTGCGACTCGTCTTCGCATTTATTTATTTATCTGTTTATTTGTGTCGAGTTTATTTATTGATGGGCCTCTAGGATATGACGCCAAATTTCCATTTGCTAAAAACGGTGGGCTAGAGAGTATGCAACATTTACACTCGAATGAACACCCACGTCGTGAGGGTGCTCCACCTTTTCATTTAGATTTCAGCACTCCAAATTGCTGTTCCTATCTCGTAATGGAAAAGTGATACGGCCCATTTAGTTACTTAGCACTAATCCCACCGGTTTGGTCGCTCCGCTCTTACATCTCCCTCCTGCCGTCTATCTTTTGACCTGATGTTGCTTTGATAAAACGAGCTGCGATGCCCTCCTTTGGGAAAATAATGCATTCTTTTGAGCATATCAAGTTTTTAGGCAAGTGCATGATATCATTATAGAGACATCCAGACCCGTTTCTACGAACGTAGCCCAAATATTATTATTTTTTTTACTTTTTTAAATATTCCCTAGACGACACCAAAGTATTGAAGTCATCTGTATTCCGGCCTGTCCCTGTAATAATCCAATTAGTCCAATACTTGCCACTGTAATTGTTGTTTATTCTCCCAACAGCATTTACTGTCTTTGAAAGCAGGGACATGAGCAATGCTTAATTACCCATAAGTGTGCTCTTGGAGGTCATTAGCTGTCATTCACTGCTATTGGACTGCCCAAGGAGCATTAGGAACATGGTGTCCATGTATTGCACCAGGCCCTCAGGACTCCTCTCATCCCAGGGCTAAAAGCACTACTATGGAGGCTCGATGTGGGCCACTTGAGATCGATCTGCTCTGTATGGCCTTTGGACATGAACCTGAAGCAGTTTCACTATTGTATGGTAATGTGGTATATCATGTCAGGCCAATGCGATTAATGATAATAATACTGATAAAAACCTCTCTGAAAGCAATTATGTCTTGGATTTCTTTTATTAAATTAATTGAGCAGTGTGTAATTTGTTAGCATTTGGAAGATACCAAGTGATTTGTCATGCTCTGATTGGGTGCTTAAATAATTAATTTGTTGAATTTCTCACATACACAGTCCTGCCAGAATATTATGACTGTCTAACTAAATAGTAGACCACCCTTGGCTCAGTGGTGATACCTGACGCTGACCCTATTGCTCCTGTTCATTATAGAGGTTAGCTGTGGCACGTACAACTTGCTGGAGTTTCCGTTCTCCATCTGGCATCAATGGCAAGTGGTATGCAATTGGGAGTACACCTTCACTGTGGCAGCTCCCACAAAGTTAGTAGTTACCACCTTTCACCTAGTGCCCTATTTTTATGCCACATCTTTAGTTTTACACTCTGCTACAACTGACTAGTGTGCTCACGTATTTATACATGCAGCAAACACTGTTACACAGCATCTGTGACGTCCCGGGCCGAGTTGTTTCCAATCCAGGGGTGGTAATAATGGTCTGATAAGACCATGTATATGCTTAACCAACTCTGAACAGAGATGCTACAAAATATCTCCTTTGTACTGCGATTCAAAAGCGCTAGAATAAAAGATGTAATGACTGATATGAACCTCACAGAGAGAGCTCTTGGTATTCATGAATTTCATAAACTGCTATGTGCCCAGGCTCCCCCTGTATGAGATGACTAATACCTAGGTTTAAAAATAGGCAGAGATGTCGAACGAACTCTAGCTCCGTAAACAGCAGATTAAGAACTCGGAGACTGGGATGTGCCGGCTTCGTCTGCAAGCCACCACTGAGCTAGAATCAATAGGGCCAAAGAGCGCACATCTGATTGGGGTTCATGGGAAGTGAATCTACAGGAATCTGCAGGGCTGCCTAACCCCTGTGCCCTGGAAGGAGGAATAACTGCTGGATTACGTGATGCACTCCTCTTCCTTGACTACAAGGCAGCCCACCGACTCCCCTAGATGTGCCTCCTCCAGTAGGTCAGGTCAGAACTCTACAAAGTGTTTTATGATGACTGGACTGAACATGCAGAGTTCACATCTCCTAAGATTTATTTTCACATGTATGATAACACGGGCAGTTCTGTGTAATTGTGTGTGTGTACTTAGTTACAAAGTGAAAAATCACATGGTCTTTTATGGTTTTTCATTATGCATCTCCAAAAAATCGGAATATTGGGGGAAATGTTTATTTTTGTTCATAACGTAATAAAAAATAATTTAAAAATTAATAACAAAAACAACACCAACTGTTATTATTATTATTTATTTTATTAAAAAGTTATTCATCATATGTTTTATATTCATTATACATAAAATGATATTTCAAGCCTTATTTATTTATTTAGTGAATTAATAATTAGTATTAATTATTAATTAATAAGCAATTTTACTCCAAATTAAATATTCTAATAATTTGAGATTCTGAGCTTTTAAAACAAAAAGGCTTGATATACGTTACTTTTAGTAATGAATATACAATACATGACAATTTACTTTTTTCAATTAAATTATGAACACAAATGAAGTTATTTCATGACAATATTTTTTGAGATAGTAATACATGGCAAAAACTTAATGTACACATTTCCTTTTCCTTCGATTGTACATAAAAAGTGTGTTCCAATTCGCTATGTCGTGTGTCATGAAGTGGCGACTGATGAGTTTACATCACTTTGTAGTCCGATAACTGCAGAAAATCACATGTTTACATGCACTTGAGTAATGAGATATTGGAAAACTCTGCGTCTACATATGTCAGACAGTAATCAGGGTTTAGCTTTACAACCAGCCAACAAACTTGCAGAATAAGATGTCAGCATTATGTAAAACCCAAACTTTAATTTTTACTTTTATTGAGCCAGTCTTAAAAATGACCTTATTTTTTCTTTAATATTTTCTTAAGAATAATTCTAAGAACATGTAGTATTCTTAAAAAATATGTTCTTGGGCCC
>BRDA01065456.1:0-13958 GCA_036984385.1 Crenuchus spilurus
GATCTGTCATCTATGTTCTATTACGAATAAAATATTGACATTTGCCATCACCACATCATTGCATTCAGTTTTTATTCACAATTTGTTTAGTGTCCTGTTTGTGTGTGTGTGTGTATATATATATATATATATATATATATATATATATATATATATATATATATAGAGAGAGAGAGAGAGAGAGAGAGAGAGAGAGAGAGAGAGAGAGAAATGCAGAAATATTCCAAAATGAACTGAACACATCTGAAATTGTGATGCAGTGCACAGGCAGCATGCTGAAAATGCTCAGACGTAAAATTTAATTCAAATGCAGACTCGCAAGGACACACCATCACCCCTACGTTGCAAATGGAGTTAAAGGAATGTTCTTGATGCAAGGCATTATTTGTTCTGTTCTATCAGAAAAACCATTCTGAAAATGTCACAGTGTTGAGAGCAACACTAAAAGCACCAACAGCCTCCACTATGTGCAAGTTCCAGATTCACAAATAATAATAATATAATAAGATATAATGTGATTATTATATGGCCTCTATAAGGACGAAAAGCATTTCACGTCATGTCTGGGATGTGAATGAATACTTTTAACTTTGTTTACTTATCAAAATCTGTGATATGAACCGTTTAATAACTATGTATCTTTTTTATTGTCAGGGCACACAAATCTATGTATTCCTATGTAAATCTATGTATGTATCTATGTGGTAACCCTACTTACGAGTTTAATCTGTGCAGGAGCCGAGCTCGATGCATTTTCCTCATAAGAATACATGTAAAACTGATTAATCCGTGTCAGCCGGCCAATATACAGTATACTTTAATATGCTAAATAATGTGTTTATATGGGTTTTTAAAACATAAACGAGACAATGATGGCGCTCGTGTAGGCTGGCCGCTAAGGAGAGGGAGACCGACGGTGCTTGTGTAGGCTGGCGGCTAAGGAGGAGAGGAGGACGGGTGTACGTGTATGACATGGTGACACTTCTCATATGAAAAGTAAAAGTAAAATTTATCTACCTTTCTTGTTCACTACCTTTTGCTTTCTTTGCGTCGCTTTCACTAGCACTTTCACTGGACAGCGGTCAAAGGTAATGACTGACCTCTTCTTCTACTCTAGCATCTAGGGGATGCTACGACCGCAGTGCCCCTAGCGGTTTGGCATACTTGAACTAATTTAGGCTACTCGTTACTTGGAATTTTACTCGTTACCTGGAACAAAAATATTCCAAGATCTCGACTCGTTACCTGGAATACTCGTTAGTAGGGATGCTCGTAAGTAGGGTTACCACTGTAATTGGTGACAAATTGACTAGTAAGTAGAGCTGGGCGATATGGCCAAAAATTTTATCACAATTTTTTTTATATTGATTAATCTTGATCATTATTATGATATTAAATTTTCTAACATTCATATTGTTAAATGACATCTTTCTAAAAACATCAGACTAAATACATGGAATGTTACTATTTAAAATATTAAAATGTTTATTGCCAGAACATAATATTGTAGCGTCCGGCTGGACGCATTGAAAGGATGGACGAGAAAGACATTTACAGTCGTCGCTTTATTGTTGAAGCTTACAATGATTGCTGTCGGATGCAGCCACTCCACAATAACAACAGGCTAGGGAGCCAAGCTAACAGGCTAATGCTAGCATTTCGGCTGACACACACACACACACACACACACACACACACACACACACACACACAATCACAGCTTGTCTAAACACAACAGTGAATTTTGGCGGGGCTGGTGAGGAGGAGCTAATCAAGCAACAGTATTACACGTCAGAACTCACTGTCAAGCTGCTTAGATGTGAAATGGAAGCGAACGTTAATGCTTATCGAATTCTATTGTCCCGGCTTATCATTGTCATCGAGGGAAAACTTATCGTCAAAAAAAAATCGATATCGTTTTATCGCCCAGCACTAGTACTAACTGTCTTGTTTTCTGGAAGATGCAGTTATTTCGCCAAAGCAGCACCAAAAAATTCCATATTGCACCTGGTCAAGTGCAGTTCAGTACCTTGATGTTGCTATCTTCCTTTTTCACCCTCGCAGTGGATAAGCTTCTGCTGTGCATTTTAAAATGCCCAGAGTTCTGGGATGAGAATAAGGCTTTTATGCATATTCCTCTCTGGACTTTTCCACTAAAAATGACAGCCTCTATCAACATTAATTCAGCTCAGACTCATCCCTTAGTGTGCTTCTTCAAGGACACTCTTTTCCCCTCTCTTCTCGCAGGGGAACATTAGGCCCTAAAGAAGTAATCGATATTCCACAAGAAAAGAGGCAGTATAATGCATTAATTTCACAATACTGTCGATGCATTGAGCCTGCATTAGGCGGAGCATCTGCATCAATGTGCAAAGAGTAATTTTCAACAAGTTTAAAAAACGCAGGGATCTGCCTCTCTCTTTTGTAGTGTTGTGTTTAATTTGTTGATGACCACAGAGCTAGGTCTGCAGCTAGCCTTGTCATATATAATATTGCTTGGATTCATAGAGCCATTGCTTCCTTCTTGAAGGATGTCTGTTATTTCTTGTCTTTCAAATCACAGCCATAATGAAATAAGTGAAGCAATAAGGCAATGAGATTCAAAAAGGACCCATGCTGTTAATTCTTGTTGGTTTCCTCATTCTCTTTAATATTTTTACACCTGAGACAGTTGGTGAAGTATTCTCACACTCTATTCAATATAGTGTTAAAAGGTACCAAATGCTGACCAACCAGAAATCTAGGCCATCGCCAAAAAAGCGTGCCTGAGATAAACTTGAGAAAAAGCAGTATTTTGGGCTCCATTTTAGCTGGTTCGCCTTGTTTTCCAGCCTTTGCGTATTAGCTGCTCTTGTTACTAAAGTACTGTGAGATCAATTTTAATAGGACTACTATTACTCATGGTTCTGGAAAAATTTAGAAAGTAATTTGTAATGTATATTACTTTGCAGACTTGGGAATGTTATAAACAATGCAGATTCATGCAACCTTGTAGCCATAACATCCAGTCACACATTTAATTAATTACATTCCTATACACTACATTCAAGTTGAAATGACACCAGATGTCCTTGCATCAAGGCAAGACTAGCCTTAACTTGCAACAAGGGAAAAGTGACCAGATTTCAAAACTGGGGATGTTACCATTTATATTATTTTTCTACTTTGAAATCAAAAGGTGGACAGGTTCATTTTCATGTATTTTGAAGCGTGCATGGCAGCTACATTTGTATAGATTATATGTCTATACAAATCATTGTACATATAACCTGTCAGTGCATTTCAAGTCCTATAACCACAATCCCTGTTTTGTATCCGTTGGTTATACTACTGTATACTGTGTCTTGATGCTAGCTTCTGATGGAGTTCCAAAAAAGCAGTATTCTAAAAACTAAAACTAGGTGAGCATGTAGTAAAGTGGTCAGTAGGTAACAGTAGAGAGTGCCCTCTGCTGGTCAAAACAAACAGTGTGAGACATGATTGGCTGCTCTACTGCATATGTTTTAACTCACAGGTAATAACAGGGACATTTCCACCATACAGACCACCAAAACTCGAGAGCAAAAGACAAAGCCCACTGATAATCATTTTTAAACTGATTTATATTATCTATTATAGATCATACTGGTAAAACAAAACAGAAAATATAGGGCAATTAATAAAATTTGCTTTGTTAAAAAACAGTTTCCCTATCATCATGCATGTGGAAGGTAAGGTAAACCAGTAAACATATAACCTTGCTATATCAATGTTGCAAATATGTAGAAAATGTCACAATGTTATTATGTTTGTAGGGGTCCTCATTAAAATATGGTGGCAGTCATGGTCTGGTGTTTAGGGATCTGGTCTTGTGACCAGAAGGTCACCTATTCGATCTCCAGGCAGGTCATGACTGAAGTGCCCTTAAGCAAGGCACCTAACCTTCAACTACTCCCCGGCGTCGTGGATAGGGCTGCTCATCACTTTGGGCACATGCTCTCACAGCCTAGTGTGTTCACTAGTGTGTGTTTCACTGCACTGATGGTTAAATGCAGAGGTCAAATTACGTTGTGTGCAATCACACTGGCAAAAAAGTTGAATCTAATCTAATACTGACTGGTCAGCTGTGGGTCACATATGACCCAAAAGCTTTGCATAAATGTGCTCGTTTTTTCAGCTTAAGACTAGTCGAGTTCATGACTTGGCAGGTCAGAGCTGTCTTGCTGGCACACAAAAAACCAACAACATATTAGTCAGAAGCACATTGGATTTTAATGTTGTGGCTGATCTGCTTAATTGAACTCATTAAAGAGAATACAGGCAGGTCTGACTATCATAGTAACACCAACAACGGTGTTCCAGTGCAAAAGATCAATACTATGCGATTATATTCTATCATTCTTTTGAGTGAAAGTGTTTATAAAGAGGGTTATACCGCCATGTAGTATAAGTTGTTGTATTACATTGACACTGAAATCCTTTTTACTTATGCTAGATGTTTTGACCAGCATTCAAGGCTTTAATTATAGAAGAGCCTTTGGGGAATTGATCGCGTTTGTTTGAACAGGCACACATTGGACTGTGGAGTCTTCAGAAGGCACATTACACCCACCGATCCAGACATCACTACACCACCGAGGGACTTGAATAGATTTACACAAAATAAGCCATATTTCACCATGAGACGAAGACATATGTTTTTCACCTCAACAACTCAGTACACTCCATTTGCTTGAAAAATAACCTCAATGCAAGTTCTGCATTCTTGGCACATTTGTCTAAATATCAGAAAGCTAAGTCAAAATACTGTCTCAGACCAAATGTACAGCATGCCCTACCAAACTGCCCCAGTTCACTGCTAATGCCATTTCAGGCTAAGCAAAATTTGAATTAGAAATCAAGCCCTTAAATCCCACAAATGTCATTAGAAGTACTTACTTGATTGTTGCCACCAGCATAAAGCTGGACACTTCATCAACAATGCAATCAAATGTGCTCAATAAAACTCACAGTACATATGTGTGTACACGCATCAAAATGGAGAAGCAGGTCTCTTGAAATATATATTAGATTAGATGGTTTCTTGAGCCTGAATAGCAATTAGCTGCAGTATTTAGAGGCATTCCATCAAAGCATTGCAATATTTATCACCTTTATAGCTAGTGTTTCCAACAGCAAACAGTGTTCCAACTGTGGCTGGTCTTGGGGCGCTTGTGGCATTGTTCTTAGGGTTTATTTAATTCATAATGCAGATGGCACATGAAGAGAAGTTAAGAGGAGCGGGATGATACAGTGGGCACTCAATCAAATTCTCTCTCTATACAGATCTGGGACAAACCCTTTGGTGCTGCGCGCTCCCCTCTGTCATTGACGGCTGAGGTAGAAAGAGAGAAGCAGTCTGGTGAGGCAGCAACACAGCCAGACTGAGAGATGGCCCTTTCATTTAAGACTCCAGTCTGCACTTATATATAACAATTCCAAGGAGAACTAGTACACTGATGAGACTCATGCATTAAATCCTCAAGCAATATGGCAGTTTTGTCTGGCGATAAAACAAAAATCAGGGCAGGTTACTTAGTAAAGAATGCCATTTTTGACTGTACAATAAAATACTGCAAATTCATTTAGAAACCAAGAAATAGAACAGGCTACATAGTAAAGACTAAAATAGAAGAAGTCTAGAGATTTTTAGATATTTTAAGTAACTTGGCCATTATTTCAGCAGTATCTTGATAGAAATGATGTCACAGGCATAGTGGTCTATTCAACAATATTATTGAAGAAAAATAGGACACGTAAGTGAAAGATGGAATTTTTGATGTAACCAAATGTCTGCAGAACAATTTAGTGCATTAGATTTATCCAAGGAGAGCTACTACACTGATAGAGCTTTGAAGTCTTAAGAAGCATCACAGACAATAAATAGAAAAGGCATATAAAAACTAATAACAGAATAAATACCAATAATACATTTTAAAAAATGCCATTTTCTGTATGCCAGTGCATTGACTGCCTCTCCTTGAGACAGTCCAGTATTATCTGTATCTTCTTTGATTAATTGTTACTTCATTATGTTAAAGTTGACAGAGGGTGCGGATAATGAAATGTGATGACTGCAACACTTAGTGGAACATCTGGAACCAAACACTGTTCGTAGTAGATCATATCAGCCAGTTTTTGTAAAACAAGAAATTCCTGTTAACATTTACTGTATTTATGTTTATTTGTATTTCATTAATTACAGATATAATTAATCATATAAATAAAGTTTTAACAAATAAAAGCACATTGACAAAGTACCTAAGAGTTGATAGCTTAAGATAATAATATATCCGTCCTCTTATGGCTTCTTTCAGGGGAATAAACAGGTGATAGTCTGATGAGGCAAGATCAGGACCATAGGGAGCTTTAACACCTCAAAATCACATTTTAGAGAGTTTCAACAGTACTGGCAGCATGTGCAGACATGCATTGTCAACAGCAACACAACACCCTTGGATGGCAGTCCTCTGCATTGTTTGAATTTTAAGCTTCAGCTCTTCAGTGAGAATTTCACTGTAATGAACAACTGTTGACTGAACCAAGCAAAAGATAAGCCATTTTTGTTGCACTGCAGTCATAAATGAATTGACGTAACACGTTCAAACCTGCACAGCAGTTCAGTTACTTTGACCTAGTACAGAAAGTGTTGATAAGACATTGTAGCCAACAGAAGTTTAATATATACATTTTTCACTATATATATATATATAAGGTATTTTATTTAACGTCTGTAGAACCTTATACAACACTATACCATCTATACCATACCATCTTACTTTTGTCATTAAATATTGTAACAATTTTTTACAAGACAATTTCAAAAAACATACACGACTGACATGATTATAGAGTTCTATACAATATCTTCAGCCCATTCAGAAATTCTCATCGTTTGTATAAATCTAGTACAAAAACCAACATTTAATACACTTCACATAACCTGTGAATGAGGGTGAAATGTCATTACCCACTGACTGTTGCCTCAAGCGGCCTTCGTTAATTAGTAAGATTAGCTCAACTGAAGTACAGCTGAAGGAGCTTTTGGTGACTCAGCTCACCTGTAGCAACTGCATACAAACGAGTTGCTGACAAATGCGGCCAGCAGAACATTTCACAAAAAAAGCAAGATTTTTCTGTTAATCAGAAAACTTAAGCCAAAAACCAGACCAATGCAATAGGAGAAGAAAGAAGGGGTGAGAAACAAGTACTTGTCAGTGTTAGCTTACAGGAATTGTTCACCTAGAATTCATATTTACACAATTTTAACTTAACCCAGATGTATTCAATCAGCAAAGTCATGTCTGGTGTCCAGGTTTTAGTTTACATTGGGGCAGAACATGCAAGAACAATGTTGATAATAAAACACTAGAACTCGTTAGTCACCTAAATTAGCCCAGCTGTTTCTGTCTAAAAACATTATTAGCTGCTTGCTAACCAATCAACACTATGTAGCTGAAATTCTAGTATTTTATCTCACATAACTGTCTCTTTAAAAATACAGTTATACTGTGACGTTTTATAGATTATTTTTATGTTATATGCTTGTGTACTTTCTACCGTTGAAGCATGAATAACTAGGAAAAAAAATTATCAGCTTTTTCATCCAGTCACTCCTGTTCAAAGAGGATGTACTCACATGCAACCTCTAGTGTCCTGCAATCACTTTTATACAATATGACGAATAAGGAGTGGACAGGCTCCATTTAAACCACAGACAGAATTTAAATAAAATGTTATTTAATTAATAATTAAGTAGTTTAGATGAGGGGTAAAAAATACAGTATGTTAATGTGATTAAATGATCAGTTTACGTCAAGTTCATGACAGCATTCGTTATATTTTAAAAAGGAAATATGTACATTTTAAAATTACTTTTAAAACCTAATGAACTACAGATCAGTTTTCTGATAGCAAGAATATTTGATGTTTTAGACAAAATATAAAACATGGTCTGCAACACCTGCAGAATGACCCTAAGAATGATTTTCCAGTCATTTCTATCAAAAAATATCTAACAGTGACTAATTTAATTGATTTTAAGAGTGAAGGAAGATGGAACATTAGCAGAAAACTCTACAATGTCAATGCACCCATAAAGGTCAACGATGGTCTTTAATGTCCAATAGTGCATCTAAAATGTTCATTACATTCACTTTTCCAAGAGAAAGATGCAGACTTTTATCTATTAATGCTTTAAACAGTCAAATACATTTCAGGATGGGGTGAGTGGAGTCAACACAACTTTTAAAACAAAATTATGTTCCCAAAATAAAGGTGAAGATGTACACTTGAGGAACACCAACCCAGTTACTTGAAAGATGCTGAGCCACTGACAGTCCAGTACCTTCTCTTCTGAGAGTAAAGCTTAGTACTTGTTATACTGGACTACATTATAATATTCATACTCTGGTGTGAAATCTCTCTTAGTATATAACAATTTAAGATGACATTTTGAGAAAGCATGAGTAGTGTTGCAGTGTATCCCCCAGACATACTGCTCCCTTGCTACTGTGCTCTTTTGCCACATCATTCATTGTGATGGATAACCTCCAGACGCTGCTTCTGAGTATTGAGCATGATCACGAAGATGCTTCTCCTATAAATTTCTGACTGTCTGGAATCTGTACTTGTTACATGTGTATTAAAAGAAAAACATAGCCAAACTTAAAATGGCAGCCCTACAACATCACACCAGCAACGGCGGTGACACACTCCATCAGAAAAAACGTCAAACATCAGAGAAAAGGGGGTAAAAACATCACAACAACAAAGATACTGACAAACAACTGCAGAGTCGAAACTAAATACCAATGAGCTTGGCACATAAAACACAAGGTGACTCTCTTTGGCATTAAAAGACAGCAGTTTCTGTTGTTCAGAGTTTGGTGTGCTAGCGGCATACATGCCACTGAGATAAAACGAAAAAGAGCCATCCCGTCTAATGGCAATTAAATCCAAGGATACCACGCCCTTCGTCTCTGTCTGAGTCAACTACGCAACCGTGAGTTCATAAAACTCATAGTGCTTGATTAGCTCAAACTGTGTCCCGACGAGCAGATGTCAGTTTCGTGCATCCTGGCTGTCTGATTAAAGTGTCAGGACAGGTGCTGGAAGAGATGCTACACAAATGTATCACTGACCTGTATCAAAATTTGCCAAAAAATATACTTAAGTAGAACACAGAATACATTTTTATAACTTTTTAGTTGATATATTAGCAATACATTTTAATACAATCCATAACTCAGGATAAAGAACAGAGAAATGATAGGTATGAGATGAATGTAAAGTTGTTTATCTGAGAAGTTTGGAAGCATTTCGTGGAATATTTTGCAAGTGCTAATGCTACAGCTCTTCTTCAGACCGCACAAAGACGGATCCATGGTAGCATTGGTTGAGACTTGTCATTGGCCAGCCATAATTACACTTTGCACCCAGCATGTTGATCAAATGAGCTTGGCTCAGCGGTCATATTATATGTATTAAATATTTTTTTACTTCTGTTTTGACTTGAATATAAAAAAGGTAGTAAACATAGAAAAACATCATTTTTAATTAAATGCTGATAATACAGCATATATATAGTATCTGGGTCAAAAATAGACCAAGTTTTTAAGCCAAATGTGGGCCAAAACATTATTTTGGCATGCAACTCTTTGGGCAGGATATGGCCCAAGTTCATCCCAAAATTAGATTAGATTTAACTTTGCCAATGAGATTGCACACAAAGGAATTTGACCTCCGCAGTTAACCATGCGTATATTGAAACAAACACACTGGGTTGTGAGTACATGTGCCCGAAGTGGTGGGCAGCCCTATCCACGGTGCACAGGGAGCAGTTGGGGGTTAGGTGCCTTGCTCATGGGCACTTAAGTCATGACTTAGGACTGAACCAGCAACCTTCCGGTAACAGAACCAGATCTCTACCCAGCAGGCCACGGCTGCTCCCACCTAGATTCCAACCAAAGATGTGTTGATATGATTCAGGTGATTTTTACTATCCGAGTCTGAGCTACAAAAAAATCCTTCAATGATAATGTTTGTTTAACTAACAAAGCACAAAACTTCTTCAAACTGAATAAGAACATCCCTAATCTCTCAGCACTAACACGAGGTTAAGGGATTTGTCATGCATTAGCCTGATATGCTAATGTCGTTAGCTTTAAGATAAAAACTGACTCATCGCTCTCTCACACTTGTGAAGATGATGTGAGCTTTGCCAGTCAGTGAGGCACAGGCTCCAAAAGAGACAAGGACAATGTTTTCTTTCTCTTTCCCCTTTTAAACACAATGTAATAAAAATTTCAGCATTACAAATGAGAGTCAAAAGACCAAAACAAGGTAACGTTATAGATTTGCTAACAAAAGAATTTGTGATGTACTCAATTCCGTGTCTTAATTCAGGCCTTGTGCACTACTGTATCAGCATATTATGTACACTTGCTACAATCTCCACCTACAATACTTTTTTCTGCTATGTACATTTTCTCTCAAATGTCTAAAATAAAGCAATTAATTAGGATTCCATGTTTCCAGCATCCTATGTTCCCATGGCACTTTGTTGTGTTTCCCTTATGTGCCATATAAATCTGCGGAATATAGGACTTTTGGAAAATAGGACCCTGGGAGCATTTGATAAATGACCTGGTGCATTTAATTAGCATCATTAACCTACATGAAGATAATGTTAAAATCAACACTATTAGCCATTACAGAATTCAAATTAAGGTGACATTTAGGGGGGTGAATGTATATATGACAAAACATGGCTTTGGAACCCGTCATTTGACCAGTGTTGCAAGTAACCGACATGTGCTTCCACATAAGGACAGGACCTCAGAATTATACTGTGCCTAGGTTGCCAATTAACTAACATTAACAAATTAAAGATATATTGTGACAATGTCACCAAGAAATATGGCTGTTAAAGGACAAACATCTGTCTGACATCTAAAATTCAAAACAGGTTCTTGTGATGTTATACTTTCAAGCCAGAAGCAACTAATGAAGCAAACACAGTATTTGTTTCTCACAGAAGTGAAACATCTCTTTTTTCCAGTACGAGTATTATTTCAAAATTAAGTCTTGGCCCATCCTAGCTCAAAAATCTATGGAGGAGCTGCCAACTGCTGTGAAAACATGGTGCTTTCTCTAGAGCTGATAATGCCAGGGATGGAAAGAAACTCACCTCAAGTCAAACGAATGTGTTGAGTTGCAGGAAAAAAAGGCCTGACTGGTACACCCCAGTGAACTGGAAAAGGTTCCGAAAGTCATTGTTTCAATGCTGTAACTAGTTAAACAAAAAGGGCTTAGGAGGAGAAAGGATTATGACCCTTGTAATCAACAGCTAGGACCAAAACGAGGAGATGTAAATGCTAAATCCCACAACTGTAGACACTATTAGAGGGACGCAATGTTCCACCCTCTATCTGACCGCTAATGCTGTCCATCGTTTCGTCTTACAGAACACCTTTATAGACCTTAATGGATTAAACACTGCCTCTGCTTAGAGCACCTCCTAAACATTAATTAAATGCTAGGGACAAATGATGGACAAAACAGCAAACATTCACAAACAAATAGTTCTGTTAAATGAGTCCTCAAGACAAACCCAACTAAAAAAAACTAAAAAAGAAGAGCTGAAAGGAAATAAAGCAGAGCAAAGATGAAGCAGCAAGTCTGGGGCCACCTCGTCAAACTTTACCCTCATTAACTCAAAGTCTCTTGTCGGTTCTAAAGAGCAGGCTAGAGCATGTATTTTGCTCTTATCTGAAACGAGGGGCAGAAGCAAGTAGCTGCTAAGAGAAGAACAGATAGAAAAGAAGGGCTCCGGGTTCTCCTTTATCTGGAAACATACATAAATGTGGATTTATCTGTAGTGCCTTTTATTTTGGCCTCCTTTACTGCAGAAATGCATGTACACCCACACGCTGAGTCGCAAGGAAAAAAGCGAGAGATGTCTGTAATCTCCTCCAGATGCGTAGCCACTTAGCTCCAGCTCCTAAGAATAGACTCTTCCCCACCCTTCAACCATTATCATTTTCACTTATAATGAACATTCGCGCACCCAACCTCAAGTCTCTCTCGCTCTCTCTCACATTGTCTCCATCTGGCACACAATCGAGCTACTTCTTTTTTACTTCAATTTAGCCACATGCTAAAACCCTGTAATCTGACAATTCAGTGGTATCAAAAAGATAGCTAGTTCCAATCTGGTTGGCTAACCCACACTGAGCACTCAGCTCAGTGTTAGCATGGTGCACATTAGCATTCATAACACCTTCATAGGTGCTGGAACAGAATTCATCATATCCCTCGTAGACGATGCTGCACGTTTATGTAATTTCTGATTTTTTTTGTGTGTGCAATGACAAGTATGTCATGGTGTCATCACCAGATCTACATCAGAATATGAACAGCTTCAAAATTCCACCTACATCCTCTTGGTGGTGTCCTTTCCACAGAAAGAATACATCAATCACGCTCGCAGACTCTCTTGTCTTGACTTTCCTGAGGGCATCATAACTGGTCTATTGCATTCATTGTCATAGTGACTCAATGTATTCCAACCATCTGCTCAATTCTGCGCCCATAACTTTCCTTTTTTTTTTTGGCTGCACCACACAACTCTGTTGTGGGCTTTTATGACATGTCTATTCAGCAACCGCTTCAAAGTGAGCAATTCTTTAAGGCATGGGAGCCATACTTAAGGTATGTCGATTTGGAAGTAAACCACTAAAGATGTGTAGTTTGAAACCCCATGTGGCCTTTTATGACATTAAGTAATTGATGATTATGCCTTGTCTTTCTAATCTTTGGGAAACGAGGCCAAACATGGCAACCGGTATTGCAGTTAATGACTATACCTTCTGTTTTAACTGACTAACACAGAAAATGGAAACTGAGGACAGTTGCAGCACTTATTGCATTTTCTCACTTGCTCAGAGACTATTTGGAATAAACCAATAAAATGTTACATCATCAGGTGAATTGGGTACTCTAAATGGTCAGTGTGTGTGTGTGTGCATGCACCCACAGACTGGTGCTCTGTCCTGTGTTTGAGTATGCCCTTCCCTGCGCCCGATGAGGGGGTATGGGACTAACCGTGACCTTGATCAGGATTAAGCGAATAAGATAATGGATAGATGGAAGTTATCCTTTTGTCTTATTAAGCAAAGTATTCTGATAATATTGTAGTATTATTTATTTTGTTAGTATTTATTGATCAAATAATTATTTGAGCTGTGTTTGTTTAATGTGGCACGTGCCTACCTCGCAGATGTTACAAATGCTGTTCAATCTCTATATTTTTCTCTGAGGCAGGATACAAGGCATCATAAGTAATAACATACATAAATCATGCTTATTCTGAACTAACAGTGCTGCAAATATACTGTCTTTAGTCTGTTTTGATGTTGTTGCAAGCATTCCCATCCTATTAGCAATGAAAGAACATCATGTGCTAGACACCCTGACACTGAAATATACTGACCATCTCACACAGACGTAAACAATTTAGTGATTCAAACTAAGTTTTGATGAATCCACACAAGAACACTATGGCAAAATTACTGCTCATAAAAATTACTTTCATACTCCCAAAACAAGTTTTTTAATAAACACAGTAGCAGATGTTGCAGTATATTCTGTCATCCTGTTTGGGCGATGGGCGGGCAGGGCATGTGTGAAATACTGTGTCATCACTCTAGCATGTTTCTTATTTAAGAATATTTAGTTTGCTGCAAATGTCCCCAGTCTCCTCTACCTTTCAGTCAAATTATCCAGATATGTCCTGCATTAGATATTAAATATCTACAGCCAGCCTTTTGTATAAGAATAGACAAGCTTCCTCTCATCCAACATGACATACTAAAATGACACACTTGCCTAATACAGCCTCTGGATGTCACTTGACTGAGGTTAAACTTATAAACTCT
>BRDA01065457.1:9871-24159 GCA_036984385.1 Crenuchus spilurus
GGGAGTACCTCAGACAAAGACTGTCAAACTCGTCTTTGTACCTATAATCACCAGACGACCTCCAGTAAAACGTCCCGAGACCGAGACGAGGAGGACGAGGAGGAACGTGTTTCCTCCTCCATGCCAGGACGACGACCCAACAACGGGAGATGGGGGGAGGTACAGAGGACCACATGACCGGACAGAGGACCATAGACGAGGTACCTAATATCCATGTTTCTGCTCAAACTGTCAGAAACAGACTCCATGAGGGTGGTATGAGATTTTGAGTATGATTCCAAATCCAGACCTTCAAGGGGGTAATAATTTTGATTTACACTGATCATTTTTATGTTATTTTGTTCTTAACGCATTCCACTATGTAATAAATAAAGATTTTCAACTGGAATATTTTATTCATTGAGATGTAGGATGTGTTATTTTAGTGTTCCCTTTATTTTTTTGAGCAGTGTATATTTCAAAAAATATTTGGTAATCACAGCTGCATTTGTTAGGCTTTGTGAAGCTAAAGCTTAGTCTGACTACTCTAAATGTGTAGAGTGAAACAGGCCTCAGACAAAAACGTGAGCAACTGGTGTGTTTATGTACATTTCGGTATTCAGCCATGGAAAGCAGTTGCAAATTCAGTGGTGACTGCAGTGCTGGCCATTGTTAAGCAGACCAACAATAACAGAATCCCTCTGTCAGCACAAAGAACTTCAAAAATGGGGGAAGAAATGATATATCAGTTCGTGTTTGATCCCCTCATCCACACAAAATGCACACAGGTACCTTAAGGGCTTTCTCTTGTCAGATGTGTTTTTCAAGTACAGAGCTTGTTTATGCTGAGTAACACTGCATATCCATTTGCATTATAAATCAATTTCCTTGGAATAATCTCAGTGCTGTGTTTTTACATTATTCAGGAATAGCACACAGAGGACACATAGAGTTTCTCTTGCTCTGCTGAAAGGTTGCGTGCTTCACCTGCTGTGGTCTGCATATGAAATGGTGTCAAGGGAAGGCATTGGACAACACCCAGTAAACCCCAAGACAAGCATTACCTGTCTGTTTGAGGTAACTAATGACCTCCTGTCACTGAGAGAAAGAGAGATTCTAGACAAATTGACTATATCTGACTAAAAGGGAATATTCTAGAGCTTTAGTGCTACTCATAAGAATAACAAAGATAAGATAAACATCCCTATTAGCATTATATGCTGCCTGGACCAAAAAAAACAATCACCTTGTATGTCTAAGGTGGTAGTACCTTCAGGCTCCTGCAGATGGCGCTGAATGAGGATGATCAAGTTAATGTAAGCTGCAATGGGATTCATGGATTGAGTAAGTAAGTAAGTAAATAAAATTTATTTATAAAGCACTCTTAAAACAACTCACATTGACCAAAGTGCTGTACATCAAACCATAAAAAAAAAAAAAATAATAATAATAATACTAAAAAATAAAAAATACAATTAACAAACGGAATAACAAAAATATTGAAGAGAACAGGAAAAAAAAAAAAAAAAAAATTCATGGATTGAGAAGAGGAGTGCAGTGAATTAATGAATCAGATGTTAATGATTATATTGTATTTGGGTGTTAAAAGTCACAGTGTGAAGGAAGTAGCTGAATTTGCAGGTGCATGAAAGCAAGCGTACAGTCATACAGGTCTACCAGTAGTGGTAACAATGCCAGTCTACAGGACATTCTCCACAGAATTGTGGTCGACAACACACAAGGTTGAAGGTCTCTTGTGGGTCACTCTGCTCTATATGTCAATTGTCTGCAGTTTCCTGTGGAGTTCTTTTAGAAATTGGCACTGAAGTGCTTGCATTGACTTCTAGAGGTGAAGTAATTTTCATGAAAGCTGCCAAAATCCCTATCTGTTAATTTCATCTTTCAGCCACAATTTTGAAGAGAATTTTCTGTAGACTGCAAACCTACAAATTCAGCTACTTTTTTCACACTGTGGCTTTTGCTGCCCAAATACAATCACTCACAGTGGCATCTCTAGAAAGCCAGGTGGGGCAAAATAAATCTTTTGGGCAGCATCCTACTCGTCAGTGAAACTACACACAAACTTACTCATTCAATTAATTCAACCAGTCAATGAAATTCTAAAAAGTATAATCCGGTGTTGTGCTAAATTCAGCACCCCCACCGTGAGATGCATTAGAGAGACTTACTTAGTGGGATTCTGTTGCCTTTACTTTGGTGACCAAAGGAACTTAAATAAAATTAAGTCCAGTCATGAATGAAGGAAATACATTTTTTACTGAGGTAAGATGACTGTCTGTGTGTTATCTAACTGATAACTTTGATTAAATTGTCATCATGATTCAATATATTGGCTCGCTAGCAGTGGGTAACAGTTACTGTGATGTTTTTGTGTGGCAAACTGGTAGCAACGCTGATACCGCAAATGATATTCACATAAGCTCACATATGCAAATCTTTCATCTTTTATTGGCTGCTCCTAACATGGGACCAGCAAAAGCCCCATACCCATGATCTTAGTCAAGACTGCTGATAATACTGACCTTACACAAAAAATGAAAAGAGGAATATGTTAATGTCAAATACACAATAATGTTAGCAAACAATATAAAAAAAAAAATAACTGTAAACAAAATTATTGATTGTTACACACTACTCCACAGTGGCACCTGCCCCTCATGTAGAGACATCCCTGCTCCTTTATCTTTATCTTTTTTATGACTCACTTTCCACACATTGAATGAGACATTCACTGCACTGTATCACCTCTTTTCTATCTATGAATCCCATAACTCACCCTACAAGCATTTATAGCCTGATCTGCAGGACTCTGCAGTTACTACCACCTTAAACATGCAGGATTTTTTTTTTTTAATCCAGGGAGTTAATTGACATATTTGCTGGGTACCTAATGTATTGCTCCTGGAGGTCTATTATGTTGTTGTAGTTTCTACCAGAAGATGAAACACCTGATTGAGGTCATCTTACTGAAGGTACGATTCCTATAAGATTCAGCCAATATACTGTGTTTGTAAATATACCTTAATTCAGTTTGTATTAATCATTTTCATTAAATTATTTTTTTTTTTGTTTGAAATCTAGCAATTTAAATATGTTAAAATTTAGTTGTCCAATTAGATACTTTTAGTTTATACTGTGTTTTTGCGGATTTAACGAGGAGCGAGACATGATACGATTGTATATATAACTCTGACTGTGCGAGCATTAGGAGGTGAGAATTTCATGCTGTTCCCTCCACAATAAACTGCAGCTTATTACTGCGTCTGAGGAGGAGGGGGGAGAGAACTATACGTACCGTAATACTTAAAGAAAATAATTCATCATGCTAGTCAGTGAACAGTGAGAGTGAAATGTTGGTTTTGGATAAAAAAAGGCTAGAGAGCAGGAATGTGTGTGTGTGTGTGTGTGTGTGTGTGTGTGTGTGTGTGTGTTTTAGGGGTGCATGGCTGAGAGATGAGTGGTATTTGTTTGACAGGTACATGTCTCCATAGGCCAGCGCCTTCCAATTTAAGAGCCCCTTAAGCTGAGAGGAGAGGCTTAACTTTACTCAGTGTGAAATAAAGCTGATCATTTTTTATACTACACAACCTTCCGACATGCCAAGGACACTGACTGCAGACAATTTATCATCTAAATGGGTTTAAAATTCATAATAATCAACTTCCACGCTTATTTGGATATTTGGGTAGCTCTTAGGCTATGAAGATTTGAAAGTCAACCACCGGAGACTGTTTTCAGCATTAATTCAATCTTTTAATTAAAAAATCTTCATGTTGTGACATTAAATCTGGTGTTATATATCAGTTCTTCAGACACGTGACTGTGCCCATTATGGAAAAAGAAAATCTTACAGTGAAAGAACAGTGAGGACGATGTTTCAGATGTGTATAATGATGGAAAAAGTGCTTGAGGTCTGTTGCATTTGGGTATTTTCTTGCTCTCTCAAACATGCTCTACATTAAACTGCCCATCTTTGCCCCCAAACTCTCCATCGCCTGTCCCCTACAGCAGTTTAAATTTCCCTGGGATCAGAATATTGCCCCCACTAGGCAGCATGGTGAGGGCTCAGTGTTCACTCATCGTACCACATTAGTATCAAAGGCTCCAGTCCGGCGAGGCTGACTGACCAAGACCAGCATCTGAGATCACTGGCCTTAGGCCACAGCATTTGGCCTAAACAGGCTGGGGTCAGAGTGCAGCTGTCAGGTCATTTAGCACTGACATACAATGGCGATACTTGTCATACTGATGGAATAAATATGAATTAATTAATACAGATTGGAAGTGAATATTTGTAACTGGATAAAAAATATTACTGGACTGAATTAAAGGGCTATTCCTGAACCAGTACTAAAATATTCTTGTTAGTCTTAGCTTAGCGTCGAGTAAACTTCTACACATGAAATAGAGACTCAAATCTAACATCTTATATGTGTTCTCTGCAATGACTACACTCTTAGCACCAAAAATGGTTCCTCTATGATTACAAGCTATGATAGAACCCTTTTTAGTGCTATAAAGAACCTTTTTGAGAATGGCTAAATAAAAACATATTTTCTTTTTTTAAGACCCAAAAGAATTTGTTAAATGTACATTTTAAACTTAAAATGACATGGCACTTTATGGTAAAATCAGAACATAAACTACAAACTTAAACTGTAAATGCTAATTCTTTCACTTTTTAAACACCAAACTCATATGTGTGGTGGTTCAACAGTACTAATGGTTTCTCAGGTTTTTTTTGTTTTTTTTTAGAATTTTTGCCAATTTTCTCCCCTTCCCAATGTGGTGGTAGCAACCCATCCCATCCACTAGGGGCCTCTCCCCATCACTTTGCACTCCCCCTGACTCTAGGAGGGTGACAACATGCACACGCCTCCTCCGCTGTGTGTGACACGGCCACCATCCTCTTTTTGAATTACCGCTCATACACCATCACTGGGGAGCCAGTGTGCTGGGAGGAAAGTGCAGGGTTCCCAACTCCAAATGGACCAATCAGTTGATGCCTGAGCCAGTGGACATTGCAATATGTGAGTGATAGGGAGAGGGAGTACCCACCCAGAGAGAGCACCGCTCATTTTTGCTATCTCAAACAGCATGACTGGGATTTGAAATGTGATGCTCTGGTCATAGTGTCCATAGTGGTTTCTCAGGATTTTATCCAGTTTTTTTCCTTGTAGTTTGGCTATGAAGCTGCTGCTTTACATTTACACAAATAATGTTGCATTTCTGACCTCTAGTGAATGTTTGTAATCCTACCATACCATTACCAATTGGTAGAGATGGCACAATCACATTGTGTTAAGTTTAATACCTTCTTCAAGAAGATAGAGACTTAAAAATGTGCTCTACCAAATGGTTGAACAGAATGTTAAAATGTTAAAGGATGTTCCTGCTACTGGTGCCCTTTGTTTGTTTTATGGAATGGACCCATATACAATTGCAAAAAAAGTAAATGAACCTTTTTGGAATTACCCCAATTTCTGCATTAATTACTAATATAAAATGTGATCCGTTCTTTCTCCAAGTCACAAATATAGACACACACTACCTAACTAAACTTATAACATACAAATATTTGAGCACAAGCTAAAAAAAATAAACAGTCTGTGTTAAAAAATCATAATTGTTGCTACTGTCCCTAGGAGTGAGTGCACAATGCTCTATCCCAACTGTGATCCATGGCAGAGTGAGCACCATGGTTTGTGATGTTTTACTACTTTAGGACCTGGATGCCAAAAAATAAGGAAATAATAATTTTCAAAAATGATAATATACATGGGAATAATAATAATACTAGGGCTCTAGGGGGGTGCAGACTCACACAGACCTCCGACGATGCATGTGAAGTCAGGATCCGCCTCTTTTTTAACTGCTGCCAGTGCATCACCGTCAGGCAGTCATCATGCTTATAAGAAAGCGCAGGATCCCCAGTTATGATGCATCACCTGGCAGATACCTGAGCCAGCCGACATTACAGTAGTGCTGCAGAGAAAGTGCCATCTTACCTGCCTGTAGAGAGCACAGCCAATGTTTTGCTCTCTCAGACCCCCGGTATTCAAACTCATGATCCTCAGATCAGTCCACTGATCCACTCAGGGCCCAAGAAAAGGGCTGTACATGCAAGATATCTCAGAAATATTGATGAACTGAAACACATTTGTAGAGAGGAATGGTCCAAAATTCCTCCTCAACATTGTGAGAATGTCAAAGTGGTTGTTAAGCTAGTTCTCACAATCCTAACAGTTGACATTTTTGCTACAAGCCAAATTGTAACACCGTTGGGGATCCCAGAGGGCTAGATTAGAGAACGGATCTAAGTGCTGAGAATGAGTGCACGTGTTAGACAAGGATACAGTTATATTAGATAATGGTAAAGATGTGATGTTAGTGTTAGATTATATATAATATATAAGTTATAGTTGTCTATTCATGTACTGTCCTCATGTGAGAGATTTAGAGTGTACTGTCAGCCTTCCCTCCATCACCTTCTCACAGAACTCCAATTACTGTGATCATGTGATGCATCAATTTGTAACCCTTGAGTGGATATGCAATTACCCCAATGATGTCCAGCCGGACTAGTGTCTGAGACGCTGATGGGCAGGAGCAGGGCAGATCAATCTCATTTCATCCTTAACTTTCACATCCCCTACCACACCCACAACCCCCACCCCCAACATCAAGCACCTGTTCATGTTTGTGTAGTAGCAGCTATGAATCATCACCATGAAACTTCACAAGACACTCAGTACAAAATGTTTACATTAATGTATGTATTGTATCTAGAGTAAACAATTCATACGTATATTTCTACCATGAAATGGTGTAGCATGATGAAAACATGGACATTTAATATATTTTTTTTATCAAATAAATGTAATGCACTACTACAGATAGTCAATCGAGTGGGAATATGGTGGGTGATTAGGTAGGTAGGTAGGTAGGTACATAGGTAGGTAGGTTGGTTGATCGGTCAGTCTTCCAAAGAATAAAGTACCTACCAAAGAACAAAGTAATAATGAACATTGTGCAAGTTCAAATTGTACTGTGCAAGATTGCTGCCTCTCCAGTAATGATGCTGGGACCTTTTTTTCCCTGAAAAGGGATCAATAAAGTATGTATGTATGTACTGACTACAAAAGGTCCAGATATGATCTGCGTAGATCCATCAGAGAGGCCAAGAAACACTACAGGCTGAAGCTGGAGGGCTACTACACCACCACAGATTCCCTACGCATGTGGCAAGGACTGCAGCATATCACCAACCACCAACAGACAAGCAAGGTGGTCTCAACCAGCCACCCTACACTACCTGGTGAACTGAATCAGTTCTACGCTCACTTTGAGGTCCTCAACTCTGGCCCTGGCCCAATGAAAGAGCATGCAGGACACACAGCTCATAGTGACCTCAGCGGACATGCCCAATAACTTCATGAGAATAAATGCACGGAGAGAGGCCGGCCCAGATAACATCCCCGGATGTGCACTCAGGGCTTGTTCATCAGAACTAGCTGACATGTTTGCGGACATATTCAATCTTTCTCTTGCACAAGCTCTTGTACCATCCTGTTTCAAAACCAACACCATCGTACCTCTCCCAAAGAAAAGTGCTGTGACCTGCCTGAATGACTATCACCCTGTGCACTCACCCCAATTGTGATGAAGTGCTTCAAAAGGATAGTCATGAATGCTGTTTATTGACTATAGTTCAGCATTCAATACTGTTATCCCACACAAATTGACAGAAAAGCTCATCACCCTAGGACTGACACCCGCCCTCTGCAACTGGGTGCTGAACTTTCTAACGGACAGACCCCAGTCAGAGTCAGAGTTGGCAGCCGAACATCCTGCACAAAAACAGTGAGCACAGGGGTCCCCCAGGGCTGTGTGTTGAGCCCTCTTCTGTACATGCTCTTCATGTATGATTGTGTGGCCTCCCAGAACAACACCAGCATCATAAAATTTGCTGATGATACTACAGTTATTGGACTGGTCACTGGTGTGGAAGAGTCTACATACAGGAGGGAGGTGGCTGATCTGGTGGCCTGGTGTCATGACAACAATCTTTCCCTGAATACGGATAAGACCAAAGAAATGATTATTGATCCCAGGAGGAAGCATGAGCCGGACTCACCTTAGGTGAGACAGACGTGGAGAGGGTGAAAAGCTTCAAGTTCCTCCGCATCTACTGTACATCTGTGAGGATCTCACCTGGTCTCACAACACACACCTCATCATCAGGAAGTCCCAACAGCTGCTGTATTTTCTGAGAAGGCTCAGGAAGTTTGGCATGCCATCCAGAATTCTCGGCACCTTCTACAAAAGTACGATACAGAGCGTTCTTACCAGCTCCATCACGGTCTGGTATGGAAACTGCACTGTGCAGGACAGAAAAGCTCTCCAGCGTGTCATCAAAACTGCACAGTCCATCTCAGGAGCTGCCTTCACATCACTACAGGACATTTATCACTCCAGAGTAATCAGGAGGTCCCACAACATCATCAAGGATAGCACACACCCCCAGCATTCACTCTTCACACTCCTACCTTCAGCCAGACGCTACAGGAGTGTAAAGTCCAAGACTACAAGATTGACAAACAGTTTTTATCCACAGGCCTATAGGCTTGTTAACACATCACTCACCACCTCACCCCCCCTCCGTCTCAGACTGGTTTAACTTTTATAAATCTGCACCTTACAACCCTAATGCTGCTACCATAATGTTTACATGTCTGAATTTGCACAGAACTTTTACTGTTTACATGTTTCTTATTCTACACATACTTGCACATATGCACATGTACTTTAAGTATATTCTTAGTGTCTTTATATAGTATATTCTATTACTTTACTTTGAATGGAGGAACACCAAAATAAGAATTGTACAGTGTAACTACCTGTTTCTGCTGTGCATATGACAATAAAAAAAATCTTTATCTTCTTGATTAATAAGAGTGTAAGGGGCTGCTTGTCTCCAATCATCTCTTTCAGTGCTCACACCAATTGTGAAAGTAGCAAATGCACACATTGTCATATGATACAGGGACTCAGACTATTCTAATTCTGCACAGAGCACTGCACTCTTTCTACAACTACATCACCAGAATGCCGCCTCTCTTTTACTCTCCAAAGTTCAGTGTTTTGTTCTGCTACAGTCGAGCCTGACTGCTCTGACATTTAACTCAGGCAAATCAACTGTTTCTCAAACCTTTCTCTCTGAAAAGAGACTTTGTCCTGTCAGAAAACTTTGTCACCAGTGAAGGTGATGCCAGGGTATTTTGTTGTTTATTGAATTTATGGTGCCCATTATTTCAGCACTCAGTGTAATTATATTCAGATTACATGCTGCCTCTCAAGGTCAACACTGTAGCAAATCTCTTTCTGCTTCTCAATAGCACGACCTTGCCGAGACATTACACGAGAAGGCAGTCAAGTGAATACAAGTGACCTACTGTAGTGTGTGAAAAGAAATAGGTCAGACCAACCACTTAGTCATTGCTAGTCTTTGTGATTGACAAGGGAACTGAATACTGTGTTTAATTGATTTTATGGGTGGAAAAACCTATTTTGATGTTAATGAGCATTTAGTGAGACATTCAACAATCTGATTATTATACTGTTAAAATCACATTTGAGTAGCAACAAATAATTCATGTATAAAATGGTGATGATGATTGCCGAGTACTGCAGTAAGTCACCCTCTGCCACAATCACAACTGCAGTGAACTGTCCCAAATGGCTTTCAGAAATATGGATCTAAATTAGGCTGCATATAAACATAGTCACATGTGTGGAACTGAACTGTAATGAAGACAATCTGCTCTCTGACATAATGTAGCACAGAGTTATTAAACTGTTTCTATTGGTTTAAACTAGTGGTGGAACTTTAACATGTTAATTTTGATTAATTAATTATGGGGAAAATAACTAAATAAAAAATGTAACAATCACACTTTGCACCATAGAACGTTTCTCAGTGCACGAGTTCCAGGCATACAGATTATATTGATGCACAATGTGATAAGTGTGATGGAGATGATGGAAGAAACTACGCTGGTGGATGGGAAATTTAAATACAAGAAACTTCCGGATGGAAGTACAAACAAAAATGCTGTTATATGCACTTTATGCAGGAAGGAGTTTGCTTATCACAGAAGCACTTCTTTACCATCTCAGTGCAAAACATGTTGGGACTAGTGCACAGGTCAGTAATGTTAACTTAGCTGCTAAATGTGATAGCATTCTAGTACAAGCAAACAGTGTTGCCAGTCAACACTCGACCACATGTCGGGGTTCACATTCAGAAACAAAATTTTGAAGTTTAAGCTTACGTATATCGATTCATTCATCAACAAAACATAAATTAATATTTCTCATGTGAAATATTGAAATTTGATTAAAATGTGATTAATTTCGATTAATTAATTACAAAGCTTCTAATTAATTAGATCATTTTTTTAAATCAAGTCCCACCCCTAGTTTAAACATATTGTATTTTCTTGTTTAAACAGTCACATCCTTGGCCTCTCCCTATGCTTCAACGAATTCACTTCACTACACTTCCCAGAATTCCCTCACCTCTGACATCACCACCACGTGCCCCAACCATCAAGAACTGCACTTCAGATCCTCATCCAGGATCTAATCTAATCATGTACAGCTGTTTGTTATATTCTTATACCCCTTACTTAACTTCTTGCAAAGTATTGCCAACACCATGTTGCAGACCAAGCTGTTTTCATCCATCCATCATTTCCCGCTAAATCCTGATCAGGGTTGTGGTTAGTCCATTGCTGGGCGCGCACACACAGAAAAAATAGAGTATCAAATTCACCTGACGTCCATGTTTTTGGACTGTGGGAGTAAACCCAGAGACCCCAGAGGAAATCCATGCATACACAGGAAGAACATGGAAACCCCACCACTATGGGTACTTGAACCCAAGACCTCAGTGCTGAGAGGCAAGACTGCAAACCACCAAGCCACTCTGCCACCCCTAACCTGTTTCCCTTTGTCTGTATTCATTCCCTTGTATGTCTGTGTTCTCTTATGACACTTATTCTTTTTTGTCTTTGCCCTTCAGTTTTGGTTGCCTGGTACTACTGCATTCTGTTTTTGACCCTAGTCTGTATCTCTGTTGTTATCGCTTATCCATGTGTGTACCATCACTATTGGTCTTGGCTCTGGTTTATAGTTTCCAATTACAAACAGCTCAACTTAATATTAAACTGACTTCTTCCTTTTAAATCTGCGGGTGTCGGGTTGCTATGTCGAGCAAGCAGACACCTTACAAAAATGAAGACCTCGAAAAATAAATTTTGGCACAAACATTTTTGTCACAGGCTCTTCTCAGTACAAATGAGTCAGATTTCTAAAAACAAGTCAGTTTAGTAATGAAGAGAGGGACAGCAAGAGTTGCAATAACTGGGCTAACATCTGGTGTAGTGCAAAAGGGAAGACTGGCTGAAATGGCACTTTGGTAGCTAGACATTTCATTTGTCAGCCATTAAGATTGATAAAGAGTCATTTATGTAAAATTTGCATTATGTAAATAACCCCTTCTACCTGTATCATCATTCTGACATTAACCTGGACTACTACAATGATATTAGGTGGTTGGAGGTTAATTAAATAGCTATTGAACAGCTAAGATTGTGTTTTGTTAGATTTCCTACAGACTTTTTCCACAATCAAGTTGTTAAAGACTGACTTGATTAGCATCAGAGAGAGATTTTTGGAAAAACTGGACTTCTGATGCCCATATAGTTGAGGACATCTGGTCATACAGCATTTCACACATTCTCAATAACAGGATAGTCATCCTGCCACAACAGCTCATCCCACAGTCGAGGGCATCTTATCTCATCATATTCTGGTGATACTGCTGCTAAACTACAGAGGGCAGTAAAAACTGCACAGCACATCACCACTGTTTCAGAAACACCACATTCAATGACCAAAATACCATGAATACACTCCCAATATTGTCTAAAACAATTATGGCCATGTACTCAGTTTAGCATATCTACACACTGAGCTCCACTAACGCATGGGGCTGTATGCACAGTGCTCGACCTCTCTATACTTTACATATAAGAGTAACAGTAGGGGCTGTATTCATAAAATTCAGTGTTGCAAGATGCCATGTGAGCTATTAAGAGCTATTCATGAAGTCATTGTGATGGTAATTAGTGCACTGATTGCACTATTTTCACCTGGAAACACAGGAGCCAATCAAAATCAACATGCAAATGAGGTCATACATACTGAGTCAAGTTTTGTTTAGAACAAAGAAAGCCTACATTCTCAGCTACAAACTACATATTTTATAAAAAACAAAGGCCAATAATATAAAATTGTTTGTGTGTTACAGAAGGAAGACACTGCACATAAATGTAAATATTATTGGTAGAACTAAGAATGGATATAAATTTGAATAAAATATAAGAGAATAAGAATTAAAAAAAAAATCCAATGGCAGTATTGCCTTCAATGGTATGAGGTTGTTTAGTTCAAAGTGACTATGAATAAAGGAAGTAGTGTCAGCAGTCTAAAGTGTGTGGTGAACAGTGTCATAAGAGGAACTGATTATGATATTGTGCAGTGTGTATACACAGAACGACAATATATAATTATATAATCTCCACAGATATAAAATATATCACCTTTCATGTTTATGGTGGTAGAAACTTCATGCTCCTACAGACGGCGCTGAATGAGGATGAATAGACTATAACTACATGTGGGGTGTGCAACAGGTTTCATAGATTGAGAAGATAAACATCTTATTATTAACATCATATGTTGCCTGTACAAAAAAAATAGTCACTTTTCAGGTTTATGGTGGTAGTAACTTCAGGCTCCTGCAGATGGCGCTGGATGAGGATGGTCAGGCTAAAGATTGCTTCAATGGGATTCATAGATTGAGAAGACGCGGTACAGTGCAGTGAATGTCTCGTTCAATGTCTGGAAAATGTGTCACAAAGCAGATGTTAATGATTGGATTGTATTTGGGTGTTGAAGGTCGAAGTGTGAAGGAAGTAGCTTAATTTACATTTAATTTACATTTAATTGTGGCTGATAACTTTTGGTGCCCAAATACAATTACTCCTTTTTGCTAATCATCATCCACATTGTGCAATGCCATCTGCAGGATTCTGAAGATAAAACCACTTTAAACACAAAATGAGACACATTTTTAGTGGAGCTTATAAAGATATAGAGTGAAGTGCATGACAGTGTTCATGTAAATATTCTATTTTTTCTATCATAATGATAATTCACTATAATGCTATAAAGCTAAAACATTACAATGTGAATAGATGCAAATGCATTGCCCAATCATTAATGGCTTATTTTTGCAATTTAGTTTTTAATTATGAGATATTGTTTAAAATGGCAATAATGCATATCAACCACATCAAGCATTTTGATTTTCTCTTGATGTCTTTAGTAAATACTATTTAGGCAAGGTTTGGAAACAACAAGGCACTCGCCAGCAATGAGTTCATTTCACTAGCTAGAGATTAGTAACAAGAAGAGCCTTAGGTGCAAGGCTTGAGATACAGATTGGGCTTCCCCTTCAGATAGATAGTGTTCAGATTCACAGTAGAAATGTCCAGTTAAGAAAACGTATACATGTCTCCACAGAACTCAAGGAAAAATAGCACAAAGATGAAGAAGAGTAGCAGCTGATATTTCATCGCATGACATAATGTAGTGAAGTGAACATCAGCCACCTTCTTTTCTCTCACACTCCACCCCAGAGCCCAATTACTCAAACAATTTTACAAGCAAGCAGTGCATGAATACCAAATGCAGTGTAATTGATTACTTAATTTATGAATGAGCCAGTGATTTCTTAAACACATGTTATTTATTATTCAAATGTTTACTCAGTTCAGCTGATATATGAGTGGACCAACAGAGGGTCAAACTCAAATGCCTTTTTGTTAAAATGTTTTCAGTGTGTATTTTGTGTCAGGAGTTACTAGAGTGTCACTTAACCCCCTGTAGTCTGAATGTATTTCAGACACTTTGATGTTGTCTGCCATGGCTTGAATTTTTTACAAATTATGAAAGCTCTCATCATTTGGAAGTGAAAATATGTGCAGCTGTCTGAGTCACTCTCAAAAACATGTTTCTGCTTATTTAAGCTCCTCTCACTTAATATATATATATATATATATCCTGCCGTCAGCATAACAAACATATATATATATCCTGCCGTCAGCATAACAAAATTTCCACAAAAGCACTTATCCTAGAAACAAAACAAAACATAC
>BRDA01065465.1:0-7500 GCA_036984385.1 Crenuchus spilurus
TTGGGTTACCACTGTATACGGACTATTGACAATTAATAGTGTTAAAAACCACAAATACTGTGGTTGTGACTTGACTTTGAAGAAACTTGACACTGAGGACTAGACCATGACTATAACGACAGACATGAGACAGGCTGACAATACAATGACGGACAATGACTGTGAGACATGAGGGAACCTTAAAACCAAACACAATCAGAGCTGAGCTTTTATTAATCAAGCAAGGATTACAAAAAACGCTGGATACATACCGTGGAACGAGAGCCGCCCTTTCACTGTGTTTTTGCCCATCTTGTTCTCCGCCACACACTCATATCCGCCTGCATCTTCTTGTTGGAAACTGGGGATCTCCAGGACAACGTTGGAGTTCTTCATCTTCACTTTGCTGGGAAACGGCACTCCGTTAGCTCTTCTCCACGTTATCTCTGGAACTGGACTGAAACAGAATAATCATGTGACACATCCCCCTAACAAGGTGATGTTAATTAAAAATGTTAATTAGGGATGCACCGAAGTGAAAACTGCATATGAACGTATGTTACATTATTACTAATATTTAATAAAATGATGAAAATGTCTAAAATGAATGATGTAAGTCACATGGATGTGTTGTGTGTTTAATGTGAGTGTCATTGGCTACAGACACTGAAACACTTCACATTTCTTCTGCTAATTGTGAGACGCTCCCTAACACTGCAGCAGGGAGCACAAACACAAAGCTAAGCGGCTGTATTCTGGCTTCATCATAACAAGTGTAGTTTAGTAAAGGTTGTGCTTGTAGTTTGTTGTCTTCTTCCATTTCAGCACCAAACTGTAACTGTGCTGGTGAAACTGTGTTTTGTTGGTGAGGAAAAGCACAATTCTGACTGTTAAACCAACATTAAACTAACGTTACTGCAGTAAACTTACACTCTGCTTCTGTTTACAGCACAGAACTAGAAACAGTGTCATTGAAAATATAATTGTTCATTCTTTTCTCTTATTTCACTTAATTTTGGTCGTCAAATATTCAGTGCATCCCTACCTATTCAGATATTTACATGTGTGAGGAAAACATGTATAGATCATGTGCTAATGGGATGAAGGGAATTACAAGTTGCTATGTAATGGTGATTAGAGATGATACTTCCATCCATCTTCTTCTGCTTATCAGAGTCCAGTTTGAGTGGGTAGCAACCCAAGCAAAGAGACCCAGACCTCCATCTCTCCCTCTTTTAGCTCATATAGGAGGGTCTCTCCTCCCAGTTGGACATGCCAGCAAAACCTCACCAAGGAGGCATCCAGGAGGCATCCTAACCAGGTGCCGGAACCAGCTCAACTCAAACGGAGGAGATGCAACTCTACTCTGAGTCAATCCTAGATGTCCAAACTCCTCAGTCTAGAGCCTGGACACCCAGTGGAGGAAGCTCATTTCAGCTGCTTGTATCCGTGATCTCATTCTCTCAGTCACTACCCAAAGCTCATGACCAAGTGAAGGTTGGAACATTGCGCTTCAGCGCTCTCCACCAAAACATACCAGTACAGAGTCCACACCTCTGTGGATGCCACACAGATCCGCCAAACCCAAGACTCAGATGTTACTCATTTAGTCTTAATGTACAGGCTCGACTGACTCAGTTATTTTAGCATCCTTTTAGCCTTTTAGGACCTCACGGCAGGGGGGATCGGTGAATGTCTATTAGCTCCACTAACGGGATCAAGTGAGCCTGCAGTATTGCTTTTGGGAAAGCCATAAATAATAAGAAATAAAGGCTTGCTGTTATACGGTGATCCCTAAACAGACTTTGACAAGCGTGATTTAAAAGATGGTGAGAGAAAAGGCGGGAACAGAGCCGACTTGCCCTAAAAAGTCAGGATCGGCGTAAAAGAGGAGGAAGCAGTGATTGAAAATGCTGTGGAATTCCACTTACTTTCCCAAAGCGAAACACTCCAGCGTCACAATGGAGCCTTTGGCGGCAGGAACCGTGTCGGGGAAATGAACTTCTATTTTGGGCTCGTATTCCCCCATCGCTCCTGTGGCACACAAGTGGGAAAAAAATGAGTTTGTTTATCCATTCATAATTCATATACATCTAGAGACACGGGCATAACTATGAGCGCAACAGCGTGTGAGCCATTAAACCACTCTTTGTGGGAGGGAAGTGTTATCCTCAGCCTGAGCTGGGAAGAATGAGATATAACAAAGGCCACAAATTATTCACGCTGACGTGCTGCGTTGAGGTGGGGTGTTCACAACTATGTGTGCCCTGTTGGTGAATATTTCATTCAGCCATTGGCAAGGTTTGTTTTATTAGAAAGCAACAGCAGTACGGTGGAGAGATTTCCTAGGAAGCATGTCAGAGAGCTCACTAAAGGTCTGCCATAAACAGATGGTCTGTACAGCAGGCCACAAACGACTAAATACACAACAAGCTGTAAATGATATCTCATCTGATGGGTTTCTGGTTTTTAAACGGAACCCACACCTGTCCACGACCTACTTAAACCTTTACCATCCTGCTCAACCATTTGGTAGAGCACATTTGAGTCTACAAACACAAAAACTGTACAATAACATGCTAATTTGGTTCACTTTTCGCTGTGGTGGTGCAATAGCACTAGTGGTTTTTAGCATCTGAACCAGTTTATTCCTTGAAGCTGCTGGTTTGCCTTCAGACAAGAACATGTTGCACCTGTAGGGGATGTTTCTGGCCTCTCATATCTCTACCGATTGGTAGAGATGGCACAATCACATTGTGTTAAGTTCAACACCTTCTTCAACAAGATAAAGTGACTCAAACGTGCTCCACAAAATTAGCAGAATGTTAGAGGGTTAAGGATTTGTCTCTTAGTCCACATATCGTTAAATTTTGTATATGTATTTACTTGTATATGTATCAACTCATGTTGCAAACGTGGCCAGATTTCTCCTTTACAATGTCTGGAGAATCCGACCTCCTGAGAGGCCACCCAGGTGCTTTTTCAGTCCGGACTTGACTATGGAAGTCCCTCCTGGTTTGTCTCCCAATGTGCACCATCAGAGCACTGCAACTGGTCCGGAACGTGGTAGCATGACTCATCTTCAGCTCCTCTATACTTCATAGCTATGAAAACTCTGTACCAAGAGCCCCTTGAGCTTCTAGCACGGCTCAGCTTGACCCACCATCCTTTAAGAAGTGTGGAACACAAGCACCTAAATGGTGGAATGAACTTCCCCTAAATGTCTGAACAGCAGAGTCGCTTGCTGTCCTCCAACAACGACTGAAGACGAAGAGCACTTCTGTACTTAAAGGCTTATGATTGTGTCTTTATTGATTTGACATTCGAGCTGTATGTTGAGTTTTGTGTATCTAGGCATCTATACTGACTCTTGTGTTTGGCCGCATCTAAGCTTGAGGTACCTTCTGGAGTCTATCCTATAGGGATCCTTCCCGGGTAAACAAAGCACTTTTGTAAGATGTCTGGATAAGAACGTCTGCTAAATGCCTCAAATGTAAAGTTTTGTTTCTGCCACATGTACAGACTGTGTATTATATCTACTGCTGTTCAGTAAACATGACTTTGTTTGCCACCTCGTACCTCCACACTTGTTCCACACTCAGTCCCCGCCACTAGACGGGAACAGTTATCTTATAGTTATGCTATAAGGAGCATGTGAGAATTTGCTCGCCGTGTTCCCTGAATGGTAATCCTGGACACGTTTGTGTGCTCATTATGGAGGTTAACTGGTCCACTATAGGTGTGTTGATTGCTCTTGTTCCACTTGCCGGTGTCATTCTTCCTCTATCAAACCAATGGTCTGTAGGGTTCCATTGTTATTCTGTTGGGATGCTCTCAATGTACAGACTCTAGAACATCTCACAAAGTTAGCTGTTTCTGAGATGCTGCCTCCACCATGCTTCACTTGGTACCTCATTATCAGCCCTTTTGGACATCAGTCCCATCACGTCCTTTGTTCATAATGATGGTTTAACATTTTGTGACTAGGCTAAATTCACTCCAAACCAAGGGCAGTCATGATATTCTGTATTTATCTGTGTACATTAGTATTATAATACTCAAAATTATGCATGAAATGTGTGATTTAATAGAAAATTCAACATGCAAACGCTGTGTCGAGGCACTTTTAAAGCTCCTTATATGATGCACACAGCATCATCTCACAATTAGCATCGGCCATATGCAGAATAATCTCCTTTAGATGTGATCTCAAAACTATCTCACCGTCTGTTCTCAGTACCAGAGGAGTAGGAGAGCTGAGCACTTTGCCCTTTGTGATGCGGTTTACCACCACGCAGGTGTAGTTCCCCACATCAGACGGCTCCACTTTAGCAATGTAAAGATTTCCCGTCTCCTGAGAGACAAAACGTCTGCTGTCTTGCTGGACAAAATACGGGTACTCGTTGAAGACCCAGGCAAAGGACAGATCTAATGAGGAAACATGATAAATCATTAGATAGTCTCTGGAGTGTATTTACACCACATAGCACTGTAAATCAGGGTCATCCTTTAGCATAAGGTCCATAATTAGGGACGTGACATCACTCATAGTTACATAAACACCTTAATGAACAACTATAGGCAGCGTTATGCCTGCGGGTGTTGATAAATGTCTATGTAAGATGACCAAGCTGTGCATATGCTGTGGTTTCATTAAACCATTACATAGGGACTATCGTATAACATGCAAATGATATGAATTATTCACAGGGCTTATAAAAGCTAATTCTAATAATCCATGAATGATGAAATATGTGTTTTAGTCTATGCAAGCTCTGTCCTAGTCAAAGCTGAATGACTGAAACAGTGGGAACATAATAAAACGTGTTCTCTGGCCTTACCTCCTGCATATGTAGGTGTACCACATAGTAAGACGACTCCTTGACCCTCGCGCACTGACACGGCACTTCTCGTCTGAGTTTTAAAATTCAAGTCTGTAAAAAAAACAAGTTAAGAATGTTGTGAAAGTCTAATATAATATACGTACATATATACACACTCAAATCCATTAAGTAACAGATGGATATAAAGCGTTTACTTATCTCCCACTCCATAAGAAGACACACATTTCTGATTTAATTGCCGATTTCTAATTAAACTGCTGATAACAGGCCGGCGTGATGAAATAGTATCAGTAATTATCTCAAATTAAAACCTCCTGATGACAATCATTTGTACTGGAAGGTCATATCTAATGGGCTTTTTAGTAATTCATTTCCCATCTCGACGCTCAGTTGTACAAGAGGTGAGGCTTGTAACAATGACAATGTTAACGTTTTTATGGTGGGAAAAATGGATACTCATTTGTACCTAATCAGGCTGTTAGCATGCTAGTTGTTTACTGCCCTGTTTCTGCTACATCAGCAAACGTGTCTCAGCAACTGAAACCAGTTATAAACAGCATTAGCAGGCCGGTGAGAGCCAGAGCCGTAAGACAAAGGACAGAAAAAGCCTTTCCCAGTAAGTAGTTTAGCTGTGCCAAGTAAGACAGGGAATTCAAGACAAAATTGTTGCAAATGTGGTAGATCGATAGCTTACAAAGCATTTTACTGCTTTTAGAAAAGAAGCCTGCTGTTATGTTTTGGGAATTGTAGGCAGAAGGATGCCAGGGTTGCTTTTCTGGGCTTTTGCAGAAGTTATGTTCAAAAGCAGACAAGACAAATCTGTCATCAGCAACCAGCAATAGCCTGACAAAGGTCACGCAGAGGAACACTACAAACAGAAACAACAACTAACTTAATGAGGCTCCGCTAAAGATTAGATAGTATAAATGAATTGCAACAAACTGGAGATTATAGCAGGACCACCAATCAGCACTTTTAGAAGTGGTAATATCCTGAGACAAAGGGGCATCCAAAATTTAACCCTTCACATTCCATGTGACCCTCCTGCCTTTGCCGCATCACTGGCCTCACCTCTGTCATGTGTTCTTTGTTTATGTTTGCCACGTGCTGTTTCACCATGTGCTTGTGTTTACGTTTTCCACGTGTCTTGTTCGCATCATGTCTCCACCAGCTACGTCATGTCACGTCTTGTTTTATTGTTAGCACCTGAGTCTCGTCTCTGCTCACAGCCCTGCTTATCCATGTTTGATTACGTTTGCGGTAAAGCCGCCCTACTGTGTCAGTCTTTGTCTGTCATTATACGTCTCTCACAGAGTTGTACATCGTCATGTGTAACGTCTACCATGCCATGTCATCACATTTCTGTTTCTGGATCCCACACTGTGTCCTGCCACAGCCTACGGGCATTCCAACACAAACTGAATAGGCAGGTCTGAAAGATGTTTTTGCTCAGATGTTGTGAAATTGTGAGTAGATTAAATAAAATTAGAACTGATCACTTAAAATATTTTTTTAGGATACCCGAGGCCTTCTGTAAGGCCATGATGGGAATACTTTTGCCATACTGCCAACCTCTCATGCAGGCCTAGTTGAAAATTCCTTTCTGTGACCTTTCATGGCACAATGTTTAGTACAACCAATTGTAACAGCAGTCAGCCTTCTCTGGGTCAGGGGCATGCTGGGATATGCAGTGGGTGACTCACATGCAAACTGGAGGCTGGCTCTCCTGCTGAGAATAGCTCCCAGCGGGTTGAAGGCAGTGCACTGGTAGATTCCTGCGTCCTGGGTCCGCTCCAGACTCCTAATGACCAGGTTTCCCCCAGACAGCCGGCGGCGCTGGTCGGTCCGGAGATCAATCAGTGTGCCGTTCAGTGACCACCTGCGGAGACACAAATAATCACACATGGCCCAATCCTCAGCGGGCGACCGGAGAGTTGGGTCCAAAGCTGATTTGGAAGCAGGCAAATAAAACACTACATAATTTTAAGTACCATTACATAACAAAGTACATTTGCATAATGAAGTCTATTTACATTTGATTTACCACCTGTTTACAGTGTTCTGCTGAGGCAGTGACACAAATATAACGGGTGGATATTCTTTCTGCAAAGAGAAAATCAGCAGACTCAAGAAATAATATAAATCGATACACGCTTTTGTTATTAGTTGTTTTGACCTTAATTCTAAGCTTCTAATTGATTTATTCAAATTTATACAATCTAATTCAGTCTAGCAGCGGTGCTAAATCTCAACAATGTACTAAATTCTGAGCTGATTCTGGCTTTTTATGCTGTTTTCAGTCCATTCTCTGATTGGCCTTTAATTACTACTAGAGAGGTTCATCAATCCTGCTTCCTCACGCATCAGCTGCCTCCATCACCAGGGGCCCTGGATCGCAGCCCACCGGAGGTCACACCAGCTAGCGTGCCATTCACAAGCCAGGCTGGTCCTGCAGGAGTGTGAGAGAGATCGTTTGAGGATCCTGGAACTCGCCAGTCTTTTCCTTTGACAGGGTATCAGTACTATTCCCACGGGCTGGATTGTGCACAAGAACCGATGCTGAAAGAAGAGGAATCTGGCACCACATGCTAATTTCACAAGCATGAAAATAGCACCCAGAGAAAAGGGGACAAACGAGCCCAATCCCGTGACGCCTGGAGGATTATATGACACCCAA
>BRDA01065465.1:12500-17185 GCA_036984385.1 Crenuchus spilurus
ATACACTATACTTACAGAACATCCTTTAGTTCATATTTAATACATACAATGTCTGCTCTGTCCTGGTCTACTGAATGTAACACATGACTGGTGTTTGCCATTAAACTCTGCAAATAATGTCAGTGGATGTGGCTTAATGTGCCAGAATTTGCTAATTAAAATTGGTGTCTAGAAACCTCTCTGTATATATTCTTATGTTACATTCTTCACCCTTTGTTTTGACAATACTTCGCACACTTTTAGCAATTTCGCACTCTGCTTTTATGAGGAAACACCTGTGATGCTTGAAGATGTCCGTCTATGGTTTCTGTTATCCATTAAATCACATTTTATCACTGGAGAAAATTCTCAGTCCAGTAAATTAACATCCATTTGGTAAAAAGGCACTAAAAGTTTGTGGACTTTAGGAAAATAAAATAAATATGAATACATAAAATCTAAATCATGTAAAAAATGTAGCACAGAATAATGTTTGTGTCTAAAGCAGCACTCAATAATTTTTTTATTTATTTATTCATTTTTTGCCAATTTTTATCCCTTTCCCAATGTAGTAGTAGTCATTTAGCTCATCCCATCTGTTAGGACTCTCTCCATCACTTTGCACTGTCCCTGACTCTAGGAGGGTGAAGACAAGCACAAGCCTCCTCTGCTGCGTGTGATGCAGCCACCACCTCTTTTCTAACTACCACTGATACACCATCACTGGGGAGCGAAGACGCACTGAGGAAATCACAAGATTCCCAGCTCCTAATGGACCAATCAGTAGATGCCTGAGCCAGCAGACATTGCAATGTGAGAGTGATAGGGAGAGAGAGCACCATCTACCCACAGAGAGAGCACTGCTAATTTTTGCTCTCTGGACTCGGCTGTCGATGGCTAACAGCATTACCAAGATTCAAATTCACGATCCTCTGGTCATAGTGTCAGGGTCTTAGCCTGCTGAGCCACTCTGAGCCAAAACTACCATTTTACACAACCTAAGTCAGGATGTACTGTACAGTGCAAAAGTGTGGGTACACCTGGTGAGATATATGTTATTGTACACAGTTAAGTAACATCTTCTGCAGTCAAGCCTTTCTAACAACCTTATGAGCAGGTGTCTCTGAAAATGTTCTTACTCTTCCAGACTTTATCTTGACCTCCATAACTGATATTTCTCAATTACACTTGAAACACTTATCTTCTTACAGCCTTCTCCTGCTTTGTAGGCTTCAATCATTTTAATTTTCAGAGCAGCTGCTTAGAGAAGCCCATGGCTGCTGTTTTTTTTGGGACAGGTTAGAGAAGTCTGGGAAATGGTAAAGTATTAAAATTTGCATCACCTGGTCATTCCTAATTACGACAAGCCATAACCCTAACAGGCTAAGATCTATCTGCGCTCAAATCAAAGGTCAGAGCAGCTGGACTGGATTTGGCCGGGAGTTTGTGGACCACATCATGTCTCTTTACCTCTTCACATCACACATAAAAGCTCAAAAAGAAGGTCCGGTTTGACCTCAATCTGGCAGAACACCTTTGGGATGAGTTAGAGCGGAGACTGCAAGCCAGGCCTTCATCACTGTCTGACCTCACAAATGTGCTTCTGGAAGAATGCTCAAAAATTCCCATAAACACAGTCCTGAACCAGCTGGAAAGCCCAGAGGAGCTGAGTCAGGCCGACATATTAACCCCTATGAATTAAGAATGGGGTGTCACTCAAGTTCATATGGAGACGAGCGAATACTTTTGGCAGTACAGTGTATACAGATGCTCTGTGAATGCATATTGTTGAGAAGAGTGTGTGTTGTGTCTCAGGTGACTCTGGAGAAATGGGGTAAATACAGACCATATGCAGTGAGATTACTAAATACAGTGAAGTGTTCTGCATGTGCTACTCAGTCTCTCCTTAAGGAATGGATTCAAAGGAATTAAATAAAAATATTTTAATAGCTAAAGGAGTAAATGCACCAAATGAGTCATAGATGAAAATGGTCTTCTCTCTGTTCACTACAACGTTGATTTTTCTCCACTGAAACCTTTCATCACGGATGTTTTGTGTTGATGAAACATTAAATCAGAAGGAAAGTCACAATGACTTTACCTCCCATAGATGGAAATATCAGGAGAATATCTGTAAGGGACCGCCCCCATGGAGAGGCGACTGGTTGCTAGGGTGCGCCACTAGGTTACACCCTCCTGCTCAGCGATTGGTCATTGGGGTGAACTCCTTTCCCCTACTGGTTAGCATCAATAATCAGCTCATCATGCTGTAGTTTGGTTCTCAGCCATTTCATTCAGTTCAGTCTCATAGGGGTCCTGCTCCGCCTTGACTTGTATCCCCTAAATCTCCTTTTCCCAGTCCCTGGCCTCCTCTCAGGCTAGGAGGTCAGGGATGTTCTTGGTTATTTTCATGGGGTGATTTAGGGAATTATTTTTTGTTGCCTGAGGAGGAAGCCCTTGCGGTAAGTTTTGTTTATTTAAGAGCTTTGTTTGTCCCATCTTTCCCTTCATGTACAGTGTGTGTGCACCACACCTTTCCACCTCCATTGCACTTTTTCATGCCCGGCTACAGCATTAATTGATTTGTTCAGTGTTTTGGCTTGTTTGACGCTCCCCTCTCTGCACTTGAATCCTTTTTTCTTAAAGCAGGGCTGTGTTCCAGAAGTAGCTTGACTCCACCCTCTGACTGGCATCAGTCCCATGACACTATCTCGATGGAGTTAAGCTATTAAAGTTTGACATGTTAATTTTATTTCTGAAGAGAATGTACTGGGGAGTCCCATCATCCCTGCCAAACAATAGCATTCATTTTCAAAATGACTGCACAGCTTAATTGCATTTTCTACCATCAGGACAAAAATAACTCTCAATCTTGTTAGTTTTGGTATAGTTCCAGTTTAAAACTGTCAATATGTTTAAGAGTGTCAAATGGACTCATTCACTGCAACATATTGCAAGCGTTTGAACAGAAGATGAAAAGCACGCCTCATTAAAAGCTTAATTGAACCACTAGAAAGTTTTCTTCTCTACCTGCTTCATCAAATCGAGTTGAGCTCACACTGATGCACTGTTGCATCACAGCACAAAACTCTAGAACACCAGACGAGCACCTAAGAATTTTATAGTTCTCTAAAAAAATGTGTGAATCTTTTCTGCTGCAGCAGTCTTTGCACTGCTCTGGAGTCCCCGAAATGGTTCCCCCATCCTTATCTTTCTGTCTATCATCAAACCTTTACTGGAGTTAGCTGATAGAGTCATAGTTGGAAAGCCAGTGTAGATGCAGCACAGGGGAAAATTACCAATTCATTTTACCTGTAAGATACTCCATGATTGATAGCAGCAAAAACTGTTTCCATAGTAACCTCATCTTCAGTTGCCAGCGGCGACTTCCAGCATCCAGTAGGTCGTCAATGAACAGATGCTCGCCGAGAAAAAAAAAGCTTGACCTGCAAGACCAAAATTATGAGAGAAATTAGCAATAATATAGTGCTGACATCACATAATACCTTTTATTTTTCTAGAGAAGAACTAGCTTCAGTGACATTCTCTGAAGTTCAGATTTTATCTTCTTCACCTTTAAATATTAGTCACTATTTTCTTTGTAAATGAAAGAGAAACAGCTCGTCAGTAATGTCTCCACAACATTAACAGTGGAGTAACAGAAGGACATATTCTAATTAAGTTAATTCACTTTATCTGGAGAGTCACATCTGTAGACGTTCACCTGACAAGTGAACAAACATCTTCTCAACAACTCAACTCAACACCTGTTACTGAGATGCTGTTTACTACAGTGGAGTAATATCAACCTATTCGTTTAGGGTTTGGATTAGAGCCAGAGTGAGCAGTAGAGTTAGATTTTAGGTTAAGATTTAGTTTTAGGGTAAGTCTTAGTCACAGGGTGAGGATTATAATTAGATTTTAGGTTAAGATTTAGTTTAAGGCTAAGTCTTAGTCACAGGGTAAGGATTAGAATTAGATTTTAGGTTAAGATTTAGTTTTAGGGTAAGTCTTAGTCACAGGGTGAGGCTTAGAATTAGATTTTAGGTTAAGATTTAGTTTAAGGCTAAGTCTTAGTCACAGGGTGAGGATTATAATTAGATTTTAGGTTAAGATTTAGTTTAAGGCTAAGTCTTAGTCACAGGGTGAGGATTATAATTAGATTTTAGGTTAAAATTTAATTTTAGGGTAAGTCTTAGTCACAGGGTGAGGATTATAATTAGATTTTAGGTTAAGATTTAGTTTAAGGCTAAGTCTTAGTCACAGGGTGAGGATTATAATTAGATTTTAGGTTAAGATTTAGTTTTAGGGTAAGTCTTAGTCACAGGGTGAGGATTAGAATTAGATTTTAGGTTAAGATTTTGTTTTAGTGTAAGTCTTAGTCACAGGGTGAGGATTAGAATTAGATTTTAGGTTAAAATTTTGTTTTAGGCTAAGTCTTAGGCATAGGCTGCGAATTAGAATTAGATTTTAGGCACAGGGAGAGGGTTAGAATGAGATTTTAGATTAAGATTTAGTTTTAGGCTATGTCTTAGTCACAGGGTTAGGGTTAGAATTAGATTTTAGCTCGAGATTTAGTTTAAGGTTAGTCTTTTTTTCTGTCCTCTTTACTTTAAAATCTAACAATAAACAGTGACAGCAGAACTGTGGTATAATCACAATAATGCCCTCGAGGGTGGTGCTATAATGTGGGATATTGGCTGGTG
>BRDA01065471.1:0-24117 GCA_036984385.1 Crenuchus spilurus
TTGTAAAGTACAATATAAGAAAATGAGAAGAACAAGAAAAGGAAAAATCTGAGATGGATGGAATTGCTCAGCACAGTGGAATGTCTATGTAAAGTAGTGATCAATGGCAATTGTAAAGAAATAAAACTTAATGTATTATTACATTACAATTAGCACACATTATAAAAACAAACAGTCAGTGCTGCAGTAGGCCAACAAGATGCAATATTCAAGTGTAGAGCTTGGTAAATTGCAAATGGACAATATTCTGTTTATCCATAGTTTTAATGGCATTTTTACAAGTCATTTGTATATTCATGAACTGTCCATCGGAGGGAGTTTTTCAGGATTTCTGATTTTAGCCAGGTAACTTGCACCTAAAGTCAATCTGTCCAGTGTAAAAATAGAAGGACAACCCTAACGAACAATCCTCCATGTTGGGCTTAAGTTATCTGGATAACTCAGAAATCCTGCTTTGTGGAATACCCCAGGATGGAGAACTTGTAGATGTGCATACTGTGTATATTTTGTAAGAACAAATATCCCTGTATGTCCTGTAACATAAGGACACTTATTGTAAGTGCCTATAATCTAATTTCTAATACAAACTGAAAGTTGTATAGCTGATATTATTGGGAAAGACAGTGCATTAGTGTACATGTTATTGTACAGTATATATTCTGTATTTAATGCATTTATTGTATATTTCTTTGTCTAGCTAAGCCAGTAATATATGACATGACTTACAAAAAGCATAAATATGACACATTTCATGAACATTTAAAGCAAGATTACTTTTTATTTTCATCTTTTAATATTTCAGTATAACAAAAAAGTAGAAAAGCACCTGAAGCAGAGGTTTGAGGCCTTGCAAGATCAGAACTTATTAACATTTTCTTTGGCAAGTTTCAGAGTCTGTAAAAGCTTTTTGTAGTCAGCTAAGATTCTTGCAGTTCTAGTTTGGGTACATTTTGCTCATCCTTCCTTCCATTTTCAGTGAGAGTTGTGGGTTGTCTTGCATGTACTGTTTTTTTTTTTTTAGGTCTATCCACAAATTTTCCATTATATTTAGGTCATGTCAAAACTTTTAGTTTGCACCTTTTTAAGTAGTCTATAGTGGGTCTTGTGGAGTGTTGAAGATCATTATCTTGTTAAAGAAGTCTTCCTCTTCTTATCTTCAGCTTGGTTACAGATGGTGTGAAGTGTTCCCTGAATTTGGTTGAGTTTTATTAAATCTATTCTTTGCTTTAAACTTGAAAGGTATCCTGTGACAGTGGCTGCAAGCCCAGAGCATGGTCTCACATGATCTCGCATGATCTGGTTAACAGTTGGAGAGGTCATTATTTTTTAAAATTCGGCACCTTTTTCATCCAAACATACCTGTCACTGCAGTCAAAATTCTATTTTATCTTCACTGGTCCACAGGGCTTGTTTTCAGGGTTTGTGTATATGTTCTTGTATATGACCCCTGCAGTTGATCCAAAATGCAGCTGCTCGACTGGTCTTCAATCAACCCAAGTTCTCTCACGTCACTCCTCTGCTGCGTTCACTTCAGTGGCTTCCTATAGCTGCCCTCATCAGATCCAAAACCCTGATGCTCGCCTACAAAGCAAGTAATGGACCAGCCCCTCTCTACCTAAACGCAATGGTCGAGTTGCACCTTGATCCCTTAGAGCTTCCAGTACAGCTCGGCTTGACCCACCATCCTTCAAGACACGTGGAAGACTAACATCTCAACTCTTCTCTGTCCTTGCACCGAAGTGGTGGAATGAACTCACTCTGACTGTTCAAACAGCAGAGTCCCTCACTGTCTTCAAACGCAAACTGAAGACCATCTCTTTATGGAGCACTTAAGTCAGCTCTGTTTAAATCTCTTGTTGTAACTGTGTATCCTTCCTTCTTTCTAAGGTATTAGTAATGGCTGTTCTAACAATGTCTGAACTGAAGAGTTGCTTGGACTCTAACCTGTCTTTACTAGCAAAGATAATTCTCTTAATGAAATCAAAGCACTGCTGTACGTCGCTCTGGATAAGAGCGTCTGCCAAAGTCTGTAAATGTAAAATGTTCATTTGCAAACTTCTAATGTGGAGTTTCTTTGGTGAAGATGCAGGAATGTTTTTATCCTGATGACTCTTCCAGGACAGTTATATTTGCACAGAAGAACAGTGCACCAAAACTCTGTTGGTGGTGAAGTTTGGTACATGTTCCTGAAGGTCTTGTGTAGTCAAACGGATGTTTAGATTTATTTTTCTAGCAATTCTATGAGCAATTCTTTCTGAAACATTTCTAAATCGGCATCATTCTTGTTAACTATTTTTTAAAAAATATATTATGAACTGATGAAACAGCGACCTGAAAATACACAATTATGGCTAGTAAACAACAAATGAAGCCAATAGACAGTTGAGTCTAATTCATACATGGTCATACATCAAAATATTAGAATATTGTGGAAAAAGTTACTAACATAGCCTGTTAGTCACATACTTCAAGCTATTTTTTGTTTAGTTATGGCTCATTATAAAAATCTAAAATTGAGTTTCTCAATTTATTATATTTGATTTCAAGTTTGAATAAATTACTATTCAAACATTATGTCATGTCACATGTCACACGCCGTCATGGCTTTGCGATGGTAGGCTGCACAGACGAGTCACTTCTCTCCAATGCCATCTGTCTCTGGTTGCTTGTAGCAGGCTAGCACCTGATAATCCAGTCCATGTCTTGATGTTATCCATCCATGTCATTCTTGGTCTTCCACGTCTTCGGACTCCCTCCACAAGTCCAGTCATAACACTTCCTTCAATGCTCTCATGTGCATGCCTCATCACATGACCGAAGTAACATAACTTGCGGGATTTAATGTGCATCAGTCACTCCTTTTGAGTTCTAGCATCTCATAGACTTGCTCAGTGGTCATCATCTTCATCCATGAGATCTTCAGCAACTTCCTGATGCACTTGTTCTCAAGAGCCTGAATACGTCTTTCTGCCTCTTTCTTCAGTGTCCAGGCTTCACATCCATATGTAGCTACTGGCCAGACCAAGACTTTCATCAGTCTTAGTTTGGTCTTGGTGCTCATTGACTTGCTTTTCCACATCTTTGTCAATTTGACCATCACCAACATGCCCATGGCCATTCTTGTCTTCACTTCACTGGCACAGTCTGCAGCTTTTGTGACTCTGCATCCCAAATACATGAAAGAGTTTACTTGCTCCAGAAGTCTTCCTTCGACTGTGATCTTCAGTATAACTTCAGTGTTCGTCATCACGTTTGTTTTAGCTGCTTTGATCTGCATGTTATATTCCTTTGCAGCCTTCTCAGTGCGACTCACCAGCTCTTCTAGTTGTTCTTTTGATGTGGCCAATAAGACGATGTCATCTGCATATCTGAGATTGTTAATAGTCCTTCCACCAATCTTGAATCCTCCCATAAATCCCTGTAGTGCTTTCCTCATCACTTGTTCTCCTAAGATGTTGAATAAACATGGTGAGAGGTTACATCCTTGACTGACTCCTTGTCATTATACATTATAAATGCAGTGTATAACTGGCACATACCTAAATCAAACCACTCCTGAACCAGAGACATCAGAAGTATCTTACCTAAAGTGGCACCGAATCAGAGGTGTCTGAAGCCCAGTGTGAAGTTTTGGCAGTTTTTATTGAGGTGCCCATTTCCTTTTCATGCAGGACCTGCCCACAGTGCCAACATTACCAAATGGTTTGCTGACCATGATATTACATGATATCCATTGGTCAGGCATCTCATGGGCTACAAGTCACATTAAACACAACATTAAAACAAAATAAGGCTTGAAAAATGTGACTTTACAGGTAATAAATGTAAAATATTAGTACCAAATGGTTTAATGATGAACAAACATGAACTGTTTCACATGTATTTGATGTACGAGACAGGCAGGCACATCTGTTTCTAAAATGCAAATGCCCAGTTGTCAGTGGGAAGTAATCCTGCAGATGATTTCTCTGATATTTGTCCTTGACCTGGGCTTGTATATGTTTACATCAGCCTGTTTCAATCATATTCCTACTTCAGTGTCCCACTTCTCCCAGCTGTTTCAGTTTACCTGAAGGGGGCGTCAGGAAAGGTCACATTTTCTCTTCTCCATCAGTCATAAATGGTTGTTTTTCCCCCCTCCTGAATCTGATGACAAACTCTTAATCCACTCACGGTGCCCACCGGTTTGCTGAGGTCTGCTGAGAGGAGGATTAGTGTTACCGGCTGAGCTCCAGCGCCCCCACTCAGCCTCAACAGCACCAGAGCTGTTTCACTCCTCACATTTAGGAGCCTCGTTATTCATCCATCAAGCCTGCTGTTACAAATCTGTATTTCATGGACATCAAAGTTGGACACCTTGTGGGTAGCCATGGTTCCCCCGCCAACACTTCTGCTTCTTTTCGGTAAGTTCACAACACGAAACTGGCGCAAAGACGAAGCTGAACTTCCAGTTCCACCTTAAATAGTGCAGCAGTTGCATTCAGGCACTCGTGGCTCCTAATATGCGCGTGAATGTATCTGCTGCACAATTTAAGGTGGAACTGGGAAATTCGAATAAGACGTTGACAAATAAGAGGCTAACTTCAGATTCATGGGGAAAGCACTCTTGACAGTCTGTGAAAAAGACGTATGGAGTGCCATTTATTCTATTCATAGCGTTTTTTGTGTTTTAGATTTTTTTTGTTTTTCCTCTGTGGTTCAAAATCAACAGGCACTCATTGACTGTTAATACAGGTTCTGACCAGTCTTTACTAGCATATACAGTATAATCCTCACTAGAATGAAGTCAAACAGCAACTGTTACTAAATTTAAGGTTTTTGTACAATGTAAAGCTATCCTAGCATTACTTCTCTGGTGTTATTATTAGAAAAAGGTAACATAGTGTAGAAATACACAGCTCTGACCACTGCAAATGTTCAGTTTATCTGTATTTACTATATGTATATGTTGGGAGTATGGGCATTTTTAACTTTATTCAATAAACAACTGAAATGTCTTCCAAATTCCACATGAAATATTATTTATAGCATTTTTTTTGCAGAAAATGGTCACCTGGTCAAAATCACAAAAAAGATGCAGAGTCTCAAATATGGCAAAGAAATGTCAAATTCACATTAATTTTTAAACATCACAATACTACTGTTTTAACTTAAGAAGAGTATATGAATTTTGTAATTAATATTTTGGTGGAATAAGCCTGATTTGTTTGTGCTCACCACCAGTCTTTCACATTACTGTTGGGTGACTTTATGCCACTCCTGGAGCCAAAATTCTCAGCTCAGCTTTGTTTGATGGCTTGTGGCCATACACCTTTATATTGATTACATTCATGAGGATTTCAGTGGGTATTGGATCTGCAGAGACTTTTATATCTATATAAGACTTATAATGTTATATTGTGCATATATAACACTCTGTATTCTTAAATGAGATAGTATTCATATAATTCCTGTACTACTGTTTTATATATTTATGTAGTATCCTGTAAACTATTAAGTGTACAGGAATCCTATACAAATTATATTGGTATTAATATAATGAAAATATGAGTAACTATTGCTAAATTTTATTTCTGTATTGTGGAAACACTAGTTAAATACAAAACTCCTATTCTGCTATACACAGTTTTTGCAGCTCTCATCAACTTGGGTTTTTTTGGAGCACCAGCAGGACCAAAGAAGGCTCAAGGTAATGAAATCCACGATTCACACAGCAGTAAACTGAGCAGTGAGTGACAAGTCATAGTATATATGTCAAAATACAGTCTTAGATTTCAGTATCCAATAACAATGGGCCTCTTTCATCAACTGTTCTTAAGAAGAACCATCTTCTTAAAAGCCATGAAGATTCTGACATTCACCAATGTTTTCTTATTTGGATTTTTTTCCGTTTACAAGAACGACGGGACTCATCATTTTAACAGCGGAGCTGCAAACAGTTTAGCAATGAAAAACTATTATTATTGGGACTTTTCTCAGGAACACATGTAAGAAACTTGTTAGGAAGATATTGTTGAAGGAGTCCCGTACAACAGATTATTTACTGTCCATTATAAACATAATGACTGCAGGACTTGTATTTCAGTTACAAACAACTCTGGGGTGATACCAGAAGGTCTGTGTGGTGCCTGGGTTAAAGAACCAGAGGGAGGGTATTTCACATCTCCTAATTATCCTGAGAAATATCCTCCTGATAGAGAATGCACATACATTATAGAAGGTAAGATTGAGAAATTATTTTGCCCGTTTTTGTTTTATTTCTATATAAAGATGATGAATTGTTTGTTCTTTCCTGCATGTTTCTTTAGCTTCTCCGAGACAGTGCATTGACTTGTACTTTGATGAAAAGTACTCCATAGAGCCATCGTGGGAGTGTAAGTTTGACCACATTGAAGTCCGAGATGGACCATTCAGCTTTTCTCCCATTATCGGACGATACTGTGGACAGCAGAGTCCTATGTATGTCAGGTCCAGCGGGCGATACCTTTGGATTAAATTTGTTGCAGACAGTGAACTGGAGGCCATTGGGTTTTCGGCAAGATACAATTTTACTCAAGGTAAGAGCTGAGTTTAGAGTTAAAGTCACTGCTTTATAAAATGCATGTCTTTACATAAGCTCAGTAAATCCTCTACTGTTTGTGTGTTTGTGGGTCATGTCTTTACTAACAAAACCTAAGGCATATGGCATAAGACTTTAGACTGTTGAGTCAGTTTTTTATGTTGAGCAATTTTATTTATTAATATTTTAAAGGGGCTTGCAGTAAATTTCCCTTTGGTTTGTGGAGGAGAAAAATTTGTTATCCAAACCTATTTGATTACATGAATATGCTAACATATTAACTTCATATGCTAGTAGAAACAACCCCTTGTATGTAGAATCTGTGTTAATCAAATTTGAGTATTTGTGTGTTTTAATAGCTGATATTATTGAAGATAATACAAAAGTCATGTGCGCTAATGTGCTGACCAATTTTTGGCCAATTCAGAATCCATTTTTGTTTTTATCATTGCTTACAGGCACAACTGCATTGTCAACATTGTCCATGTTCTTGCAGCATTTATACAATATTGTGACAAGGTTATGGGTCTGCTGGGATACTTCACTGTGTCTGAAATGAACATGCACTTGGGTATTTAGTTGTCAGGGTTCTATATTGTGCTCCTTGTTTTGTGTTTCTACCTAGTAAATAAATAGTAGAGATGTGAGATGTACACCAAATCAGTTCTAAAGTTTGTTGAGGTCCTACTTTGCCTTACAATACTCTGGATGTATAAAATATGTCTTTAGGTTAGAAAATGGTCTCAAATTTCAGACAGCAGATATGTAAACATTTTGTGCAGGGCAACTCTGAAAAATGTTGCACCTTAATGATAAAATGATGCAGAAATTTTGAAAAACCTTCCCCTTTAAATCCAGTGTCCAGATCTGAAGACTCACTATTTGTAGTGCAGGCACACATGCAGCAGCTGAGGGGGGTGAGGGGTGGGGGGTAGTGTTGTCTCTCATCCCAGTTAATGAAAGCTTGTCTTTAGGAGAGTACATTCTACCCCCCTCACCACCCTGAGCCCTGGGCTCGCATTTATCCTTAACAAATTTGACACGGGATGAGAGATTCACTACACATATCCTATGCAGGGCACCAGCCATAGATTCACATGCATTTGTCAGCAAATATTACAGTTACACTTGCAGCATTTAACACGTGCTCTTATCGATGACATTACACGTGTACATGTAGGCTGGAGGCCAAATATACCACTGAACTAATACAGTACATGCAAAGAAGTATACACTACAGACAGAGATTACATATAATCTAATAAGTGCAATTCTAGCATGTTTTAATATGTGCAAGATTAGTGTTTAATTTACAGGACTTTCAACAAGTGAATCAATGACCTCACATCCCTGCTGAACTTGAATCCTTCAACGTCATTTAGTAGAGCACATTTTAGTCACTATATCTTTTTGAAGAAGGTGTTGAACTGAATGTGATCCATCAATCATTTGGTAGGGGTATGGTAGGCTAAAAAACTTCCAATAGAGGCCACCTGAAATGCAACATTCTCTTGTATGAATGAAAACCAGCAATGCTTCATAGCCACACCTCAATAAATAAACTAGATTGAATGCTGAAGAACCATTAGTGCTGTTGCACCACCACACAGGTGAGTGCGGTGTTTAAAAAGTTAAGTAAATTAGCAGGTTCTTGCACAGTTTTTGTGTTTGCATTAAACACATTTTGATGCCAAATCATTAGGCAACTGCTAAATAAGATTACTAAGCTTTAGACTCCATTACAAAAATAACAAACATTTAATGGTTTCTATGATTTCTTCAGCAGGGATGTGAGAGTAATGCACAGACACTGCCACAATGGGTGCAGTTTAATTTAGCCTTGGGCTGTAGAATTGCTGTTGGTTCAGAAATTCCAACACTAAACTAGGGCAAGATGTCGTAGAACAGATGTGTAACGTCTGCTAATTCCTCTGATTACTTACTATTTGGAAAAAATGCACTGTTTACTAGCACTTGCCACGGATGCCTAATAAAGCCAGAGTATTAACACTCATCTATACTTAAATCCTGTCATCAGTCTTAGGATAATGAACTAAATGTTCCAGCACCACCACATGGATTAGATTGTTAATGATGTACACTCCTGGGCAAAGAAATGGGCCTTTTAAGTTGGAAAATATGAAAATTTTAATGGTCTAACAACAAATCATTAGTCAGAAAATGAACAAGAAGGCTGAGAGCTGAGCCAACATTTTTAGTAAACTGTTTTGAGGGTTGGAATCAGTGAAATGCACATACATAGTCTTCTTGTATAGAAAGATACATCATAAAAATAAAGATTTGATATTAATCTCAAACTTACATGGCTAGGTGTACAGCATTAATAATACATCTTCTGGTTTGTTTATTTTTAAGTCATAAATGCTAATCTACCACAACTGATGTAGTCCATCACAAGTCTGAAAACAAGCTTCTGAAGAAGCAGGAGTCGCAGATATCTACAGGTACAGATCTACAATGTGCAGTCTTGTGAGCAATATTTTAGTAGCTTAAATATTTGAATAGAATAAATAAAAGCTTCATATTTTGCAGTTTGGGCATTGGCCCATTTTCTTTTCCTCAGGAGTGTAGCTCACCACATGATCAGAGGTAAGAACAGAGCTTGGAAGTTTATTGAACAAAACCATTTCTTGTACCCTGTGTACTTTTCTGCAATCATCAGTGTGTTACTCCATTGATTTTGAATGCTGTTACAACTATAAGGACTGCTTAGGGTATGGTAAACATACAGTTTCCTCCAGTCCTGCATGCACTCGCCCTGTTACATCATCATACTGAATAATCCGTGCCAAGCTGAGGCGGAGGTAAGAAACCATGAGAGGATTAGTGAGGATCCCTGGATGATTTTTAGATTGAAACCTCAGTTCCACTGATTCTGTTTGGTGAAAATGAGAATCTTTTGTATGCAGAACTGCTTGCCAGTGCGTTCGTGTTAATTTAGTGAAACAAGAAAGATAAAACATGCAAAACGAAGATGGGAAAAACATACCTTGAAGCTCTGTGTCTTATTACTCTGTTTCTCGTGGCACAAGCCAACCTAATCTGTATGAAACTGGTACGAGGATTATTAATCTACGTACAATCATGACTGTGAAGCCTCAGGACATAATTTCTCATTCCCTAATCCTGCATGTACAGTTATCATGTAAGGGAAAATGTGGGTGATTGCTCCGGACTACTGGCAGTTCTTTCAAGGTTAGAGAGAAGACTCGTGTGTTAGCGTGCCTCTCTTACTGTTAATCACAACTGAGATTTCGTGCCAACAGATAACGTGTCATAGCATCAGGATCTGCTGTACTGCACGTTAACCACTAGACACAGTATTTAATATGACTTTAAAAACATCTTAAGTTCAGCAAAAATACAGTTTCATGTCATATATATGTTTAGCACAATTACCTGTGTGGTAAGAGTTCTGGTGTGGACTGGTTGCCATAACATCAGCCAGGTGGATGATGCACATGGTGTGGTTGAGGTGACTCTCTAAAGTCTGACCTAAATGTCAAAGCACTTTGAGTTTCTAGAACCCCCCCCCCCAAAAAAAAAAAAAAAATAAATAAATAAATAAAAAAAAAAAAGAAAATGCAGTCATATATCAAAAAAGTGAATGTTGTGGAAAAAGTATATTTGTTCATATTATAAATCAAAACGGTAAACTGGCATATTTTATATTTATTTTACAAACCTTTTTTTCAAGCCTTTTTGCACTGATCAGTATTGCTATAGCCATAACAATGCAGTACCTCAATTTATTAGAATATTTATTTTAAGGTTTAAATAAATGACTATAAACAGTATAAACACTGTGTATCTCTCAGAACTACAACTGCTACATTCCTAATATCAACACTCCTGAACCAGAGACAACATCAGAAGTGTCTTACCTGGACTAAAGACAAAAAGAACTGGACTGTTGCTCAGTGATCAAACGTCCTCTTTTCAGATGAAAGTCAATTTTGCATTTCATTTGTAAATCAGCTGCTAGAGTCTGGAGGAACAATAGACACAGTATTAGAGCTGTCTGAACTCCAGTGTGATGTTTCTATGGTGGTTTGAGGTGGCATGTCATCTGCTGGTGTTGGTCTACTCTGTTTTATCAAGTCCAAAGTCAACACAGCTGTACACCAGGAGATTTTAGAGCACTTCATGCTTCCATCTGCTCGTTTCTTTTTCAAGCAGGACTTGTACACTGTGCAAAAACTACTACCAAATAGTTTGCTGACCATGATGCTGCTGTGCTTGACTGACCAGCCAACTCATGAGCTATAAATCATGTAGATCAACATTAAAACAAAAAAGGTTAGAAGTGCATCACTTTACATGTAATGAGCATAAAATAAGTTTACATTTTTAATAAAATTATGATCAAAAATTCACTTTTCACAATTTTTCACAATCACTTGTTTCTTGATGTTTGACTATATGTCCGATTTATCTGATTGTAAATTTAATGAAAAGAAACTTAATATCTTGAAATGCACAATATATTGGTGGTAAATATTATTTGCAGATAAAAGAAAAATCTATTGTTCTTGGTGCCTGATATTTTTTTTGTCTAACTTTTAACATTTTATAGTGATAATTTTCCTTCTTCTAGACCCTACAGTGTCCTTTTCTAACCACTCTGCAGCTACCCATATTGGCAGACAATGGCCAGAATGTATGCAATGACTTTGCATTATTTACATTAAAATACTTTCAGTTTCATTTACAATCATTTAATTATTGTTTATTAGACCCAAAGAATTTATATTAAAAAAAGAAAAGGAAAAATGTAGGCAGTGGAAATGATAGCCAACATGGAAAGGCTTTATTTCAGAAATCAGGAGCTTCACTTATAAAGACATGTGCATGCATGCACAGAATAATCCCAAATAATCCCAAACATATGATTACTTCCTATGAACCTGTGCACCATTTATAATGTATCTTTAAACGTGTTTCTAAATCCTGCCCACCTGGGATCTGTTTATTAATCAGAGATCATGTTAAACTCATGTAAATTAACAAACACACAAACACCCTTATGTAAACGCACATAAGCAATAATAACATCCTAAAAATGAGTTTTTCACCACAGTGCTACACACATAGGAATTTTACCTCCGCCTTTATCTCATCCATACAGTGAACACACACATACGCTAGTGAGTGCATCAGCAGTGGGAAGCCATCAGCAATGTCTGGGAAGCAGTTAAGGGTCCGGTACCTTGTTCAAGAGCACTTCAGGCATGTTCTGCTGGTTCTGAGGACCAAACTAGCAACCTTTTGGTCCCAAGTCCACTTATCTAATCTTTAGGCCAGTCCCATTTCCAACCTCTCTTTATCTCATAGAATTAAACAGGCTGTTTTTTATGTGTCTTTAAGATGCATGTAAATGACATCAGTTTTTTTTTAATATATATATATACTTTTTATTTAAGTTTTAACAAAACAAAAAAGAAAAATATTGAAAACATTGTCATAGGCATAACAATACAAATACAAATACAGTTCTCTCTCTTTTACATACAAAAGTGTGATGCATACACAATCCAATTTTCCCATAATTTCAAACACTTCTTTTAATCTAATCTTAAAACATAAGTTAGTCTTTCAATATTATAAATTTAGTTTACAATCCCACGCCATTGGTTTAGCGTTGGAGGATCAGCCTGGAGCCATTTCTGAGTTATAGCCTTTCTACTGCATGCTAGTAGAATCTTTAGTAAGTACTTATTTTTGTGAGGTACGTTGTCCGGTAATTTCCCCATATAGAGAGTAATAAATGAGTGGTCCATTTCAAAATCCATTATTTTGTTTATTTCGTTGGTTATTTCCCCCCAGTATGATTGAATTTTTGGACATCCCCAGAATATATGGTAATGGTTGGCCATCCTGACTCCACATCTCCTCCAACACTGCCCCCGACTCTGAGAACCTGTTTGTAGAGCTGTTATTTTGGGAGAAACAAAAAACCTCACAACATTCTTCCACCCAAATTCCCTCATCGAATGACATCAGTTCTGATTGGCTGTCCTGTGTGGTGCCCCAGAACTAATGAATATGTGAATAGGTGACTACTGTATATGTAGTGGTGACCAGGTGCATAAATATAATGGACAGTAGTTTAGGCGATGAGTGTTGCTCTACAAAAAATTGCTGGGCAGATGTTGCTGCATTGTAGGCTTTCATAGTCCTGCACCAGCAACAAAACACAATAGAACATCATCTGTCAGAATAGAAAATTACCTGTTAACAGGTTTACAGCTTTGGGTAGAGCAGGTGGCTGTCTGCATTCATTCATTTAAAGAAAATTAGCTATGCTGAAGTTTGTAATCATAACCTTTTATGATTAATTTGTGTTCATAATTTAATTCAACAAGGTAAACCGTCATATTTTATATTCATTACATGTAAAGTGATTTTTTTACTATTGATCAGTTTGGCTTACAGCTAATGAAAATGAGAAACAAAGAATCTAATTTCATTTCAACTTTGAGTAAATTACTATTCAAACAGTATCGACTTAAAAAAACCCCCCTTGAAATATGTCACTTAATTTGTAATGAAAATAAAATGCGACACCTCTTGAATTAAAGTGAACACTAATGAACTTTTTCACAATATTCTCATTTTTGGAGATGCACCAATAATGTAAGCCGTAAGATCAAACATATTAAATAGGAGAAGCATATTCCTCTTATATAATCCTCATTTTTGGCTTATGTTATGCAGCTTACTGATAAATCCTGCTGTGTGGAGTATCACTCAGGGTATGTAAGAACTGAATTGGTGGTGATGTTCTCTGGTGGTCAGTTTTGAAACTACAGGGCAGGAATGGATGCTTAATTATCATATATGCAGATTCAGTGTAGTTTCTGCTTGCTTTGCAGATCCTGATTTTAAGGACACTTCAATTCCTCTGTCGCTGCCAAGTGAGTTCAGATTCATTCAGTCATCACTAAGTGCACAGTAGACAGAGAGCACTGGGCTGATTTTTGGTCTTCATTGTGCTGCAGTGTGCGAATTTGACATGAGCGGACCCGAGGGCATAGTGGAGTCTGTGATGGTGTCAAAAGAGGGCAGAGCTCTGCAGACGGAGGCGGTGGACTGCAGGTGGTTTATCCGAGCCCCACCTGGCTCAAAGGTAAAGCTCTTTTCACAGAACATTTACTAACTCTTTCTGTTTGCCAAAAATGCAACAAATCATGCTTTTTGAAAACATTAGAAAATGTTTTATAAAAACACTGGAATAGATACGCATTGATAGACCTGAGGGGGATCACCACTTGCAAGATGAAAGGTGTTAATCAGGTTTAATGTGTGACGGGTGGCAGGGAGATGAGGGGTAGTGCAGAACGCACCATATCCCAACAATGGCAGTTGGCCTTGGGAATGATGGAGTTACCTGAAGGGGCATGTTTCGTAGGAATGGTCTTCCTGATCTAAGCCATTTATACTTCTGTGCAAGTCAGGGTTTGTTCGTAATAAACACCATGTTTATTACATGTTTCTTAAGTTTTTGTAAGTGTACCAGAGCACCTTGGTCCAAAGGTCAATGATTGATTTTGCGATTGTTTCATTTGACTTGATGCCATTTGTGCTGGACACTCAGGTGAAGACCGGGGCAGAGCTGTCAACTGATCACCACTTGTTGGTGGGTTAGATTTGATTGACTGGGCAGCAGGCAGAGAAACCAGGTAAACCCAGGAGAGGATTCAGGGAGTATGACTGTATCCAGCAGAGGCTTAAAAGAGGGATGATTCCAACTCCGACTTGTGCAATGATTTCTCCTGTGTTTCAGTTGAGCACATGGACATCGGATCTGAATAAACCATGTTCAAAATCATCATTCATAGATTCGGCTACCAAAAGCTGTGGTTGGAAGGCAGTTGGTACCTCTCAGGGCGGCAATTCTAGGACCTGTTGATGGATGCTGGAAAAAAGGAAGGCTGTCAAGTTGAAGGAGGCTTACAGAGTAGAGCTCTGGATTCAGATTAAGAGATGTAGGCTTTGCAAAAGAGCTGCACCAAGACTGGCAGAAATGAAAGCTCAGGCATGGGAGAAGTTTAGAGAAGCCATGGAATAACAGTTTTGAAGATGTTTTGGCAAAAGGTTCTGTGACTCAGAGGAGGAGACGGGATGCAGGTGGGGAAGTGCAGGGAAGTGTTGACCTCTACTGTGGAATAGTTGAGTGGTGGAAGGAACCCTCTGATGAACTTATCAATCTAGTAGACATGTCCTATAAGGTTTTCCATCAAGAAGCAATGCCTGAAATCTCTGGCTGTTTGGAGCACATCACAGTGGCTGAGGTTTTTGCAGTGAATAAAAATCTCCATGGGGGTAAGGTCACAGGGAGTGGATGAGATTCAGCCAGAGATGTTGAAGGCTTTGGGCAGGGTAAGGGTGGTGTGGTTAACACAACTCTCATGTTGCCTGGAAAACTAGGAAGGTGGTCCCCATTTAAAAAAAAAAAAAAAAGGAGACCTGATGTGTTCCAGTTACAGGGAAATCACACTGTTCAGCCTCACAGGAAAAGTCTGTGTGAGGGACCTGGACAGAAGATTAGTGGTCGAACCAAGGATTTAGGAGGAGAAATTTTGCCCAGGTCATGAAACACCTGATTAGCTATTTCCTCTCTATTGCAGCTGCCTGAGGGTTCCTAGCAGTACACTAATCCAGTTCACTTGTATTTTGTGGATTTGGAGGAATATGACTGGGTGCCTTGAAGCTTGCTGTGGGAGGTGCTGCAGGATTATTCAGTCCCTCTACAAGTGTTGTGAGAGCTGTGTCCGCATACTTGACTTAGGTTAAGGCTGTTCAAAGTGGGTGTTGGACACCATCAAGGGTGCATCTCATCTCCACTCGTTTGTGGTATACAAGCTCTTCAAAGAGCACCTGCTCTAGTGATCCCAAATATTCCCCATGAGTACTGATATGCACTCAGCATTCGATATCCAAATGTTAATTCTAGTATACTAGTACTAGTAAATACTAGTACAACTCTAGTATTATTTTTTCGCATCTGTACTTTCCCACTATTGTAAGTCGCTTTGGATAAAAGCGTCTGCTAAATGTAATGTAATGTAATGGTATACATGGAAACAAGAGCTGAGCTTACAAGCAAAGCTCTCAGTCTACCAGTCAGTCTACATTCCTTGCACAGTCTACATACCTTGTATCTACACTCAATATCATTTTCTCAGCTCCACTGACCGTATAGGTGCACTTTGTAGTTCTACAATTACATACTGTAGTCCATCTGTTTCTCTGCATACTTTGTTTGCCTCCTTTCACCTGTTCTTCAATTATCAGGACTCACAGTGCAGGTATAATTTGGGTGGTCGATCATTCACAGCACTGCAGTGACACTGATGTGGTGGTGGTGTGTTAGTCTGTTGTGCTGATGAGTGCAGATACAAGGTGTGTGTAACTAATGAAATGGCCAATGAATGTATGTATTGTATAACTCTATACTTCCATTTCTCAAGTCATAACATTCACACTTTATATGTACTAAAGGACGAAAAAGTAAAACTACAAAAATCTAATCTAAATTCATGGATCACTTTTTTTGGATTTATTTCCCATGATAGACAAAAATAATTGTTTATCTTCAGAATAGAAGGAATATTTAAAAAACTGCTTTCTAGCCTTCTGGCAGTAACATTAGCTTGGCATCCTTGTGCAAAGCAAGGCAAATGCATGCACACACATCCATCCAACACGTTCTGTGTGTCCCTCAAAACGTTTTTCACAAGTTCCTCCCACCAAAAACTAGTGATGCATGATTCTTGGTTTTCTGGAGTTGACTCAGTATCTTGGTGCTGGAATTGTTAGAATTGGCTCTTTTGCTCCACTTAATTGTAAGTAATAAAGTAACAGTGCAGTAGATGAAGCTGTAATTTGAATCAACAGAATATGAGTTAACATTTAGCAGTTCAACGCATGCAGTTGATGGCCAATAGTCCGTAATGAGTCAAAGAATCAAATCAACTCCCCACCACTATGAGAAACATCAGAAGGGGGTTTCAAGTCTGATCAGACTGTCTAAGTTCATTGGTTGTATTATCCCCATCAAACCGAATGTCTCACTGTGGACTGGGCAACTTAACTCACATTTTATTTTGTTGCTAGGGATTATTTCACGGAGATACAAAACTGATGATTTGGGCTGTGATTATGAGCAGTGCATCATGAACACAGGAAATTTCCACCACTGTCATCATGCTAATATTAAAACGAATGAATAATGTAATTGTGAGCTGAAGGACAGAGTCCCAGCTACAACTGAAAAGGACAGACTAGATTTTTATTGAAGAACAGCTCAGTAAGATTTGTGTTTTCTTCAAAAATACTTCATTTTGAGCTGATGGTGGGTTATTTGTTCATACAGCACCAGCTACATTTCAATCAAGACATGATGTGCCCTGTGATTGAATTTCTTTGCACCTTGTTGCAGATTAATTTGGGTTTTATAGAGTAACACAGAAGTAAAGCAATGAGGAATAAAATTACTTTGTCCAGACAGTAATACGTCAAGTAATCCCATTTAAGTTTATGAAAATGTATAATTCCATTACATTTTTTAAAGAAGTAGTCTGAAAAGTAATCCCATTATAATTTTTCAGATGTAATCAGTAATTTGCAATGGATTACTTTTTTCAGTAATGACCCCTACACTGGAAACAGTTTTGTTTTTAGATTATATTCTTCTGCTTTTATTCTACCATATACAGTAAATTTATATGCTATAATAAGAAATCTGCAAGAATATTTTGCTTATTAGCTTCTCATCAGCAGACTGCTTTCATACCCTTTGTTATGAATGTTCTAGTTAATGTGATACTAAACCAACTAGGGCTGCATATTGGGAAGAACTGGTGATCTACGTATCATGATGCAAGGGTTTTAATATATTGCAATCCTGTAAGGAAGGTGATATTGCGATTTTGAGATCAAATTTTTGTCAGTGGTCTATCCTCACACCACTTGTTTATGTTGCAATGGAAGAGTCTCATAGATGAAGATAGATTACAATACTGCCATCTAGCAGTTAGGAGTTTAATCACAAGACAATTACACTGTCTGCCACCAGTCTTGATATGTACACTATTAATACACAATCTGTGTACTATAGTATAACAAAACATAATGCAATAATCAATATTTAATAATAATAAAATATATAATTAAATAGAATAGAATAGAATAGAATAAAATAATAATAATAATAATAATAATAATAATAATAATAAGTATCAATATTTTCTAAACCCCAAACAGGATATATTACACAGTATACAGGTGTTGTATTAGATATTTTCTAAATATAAACATAGGCAGCAACATAAAAGATGCCTTTTCACTGAATGTAAACTTTTGTAACTATAAAATGTAACAAAAAACACAAATGAAAGGCATGTCAGAGTGTCACAATAGGAAGAAGCACAGTGGAGCTTTTAATTTCTTTACAACAGCAGTACAAGATATGATTTCATTATTTTATGTGTGGCCTGACTGTCTTGTAGATCTACCTGCGTTTCCTGGAGTATGAGATGCAGAACTCAAATGAGTGTAAGCGCAACTTTGTAGCAATCTATGATGGCAGCAGCTCAGTGGAGCACCTGAAGAATAAGTTCTGCAGCACAGTGGCCAACGATGTCATGCTGCTCACCTCTCTGGGCGTCATTCGCATGTGGGCTGACGAAGGCAGCCGCAAGAGCCGCTTCCGCATCCTCTTCACCACCTTCCATGAGCGTGAGCCACTCTCTCACCATCACATTTTCACACTTTGATCCATGTTCATAAATAGTGACTAGTTCTGCACTGACAGCAATCCTCGTCCATTTTGTCCTTAGCTCCATGTGAGGGAGATGCATTCTTCTGCCACAGCAACATGTGCATTAACCACACTCTAGTGTGCAATGGTATCCAGAACTGTGTCTATCCATGGGATGAGAACGGATGCAAAGGTAAGGAATATAGTCTTGAAATGCTGCATTAACATGGGAGCGTTACCTGAACCAATAATCCAAAGATATGTCATTTTTACTTAAAATTGTGGTATACAAATAGTTATTCATATTGTATAATCCATCTGACTCTGGTAACAGATTTTAGTCTTCACATTTACACAAACTATAACTCTTTCTTTCTACGCTCATTTTACATTTTATCAACCCCATGTACCATATAGGTGGTTTGTACATACATACATACATACACATTACACTTATATAGCGCCTTTCTAGACACCCAAGGACACTTTACAATCAACACACTCCATTTACACACACCGGTGAGAAGCGGCAGCCAATTGCGCACAGTGTACTCTCAACCGGAAGCGAATGTCCACCTGGAGGACTGCATCGAGCACTAGGGGGATCACCCAGGACTACTTTTGTAGTTCTACAATTATAGGTTGTAGTCCATCTGTTTCTCTGCATACTGCATAGCATTTTATCCTCTTTTAACCCTCTTCTGGCAAGACCACCACAGTGTACATGTTATTTGGAAGTAGGATCATTCTTAGAACTGCAGTGACATTGATGTGGTGGTGCATTTGTCTGTGTTGCACTGATATGATTGGAGTTTTTAAACACTTTGTCCATTCACTGCCCAATCTATTAGACACACCTACCTTCTGGTCCATCTTGTAGCTGTAAAATCAGCACAACACACTAACACACCACCACCACATCAGGGTGCTGAGAATGATCCACTACCCAAATAATATCTGTTCTGCTTTAGTCCTGTGGGGATCCTGACCACTGAATTGGTGAAAGTATTCAGAGAACCAGATGGACTACAGTCTGTATTGTAAACAAAGTGCACCAATGAGGTGGAGATTTAAAAAATGACATTGAACGTAGGTAAAAGGATGCAGTTTTATTGTTATGGGTGATAGATGTATATTGATAATAGGGAATCAAGTGAGACAATTTAACCAAATATATGGAAACATCAAATGTACATACTTAACCATCCTGAAGATTGGGGGTGAAAGTTATATTGAGAATATAAGCTTCAGCATGGCTTCTGCACAAGCTGTGCAATGCTTTTCTCAAGCCATTAGATAACATCCTTGTTTCCATCCAGAAAAAAGGAAAGCTACCATCTTGGAACACCTAGACCACACCAATGTGACCATAATCGGGATCACCTGCGGAGTAGTATTCATTCTGCTGACTGTGTCGATCATCATCCAGGTCAAACAACCACGTAAAAAGTACATCATAAGGCGGGACGACTTTGACCCCGCCCTCCTTCATGAAGCCTTTGAGCCACCCCACTATGAGCTGTGCACATTGCGAAGGTCAGCATCAGCCGAGGGTGAGCCCCTGCCTGAGGATTACCCCAAGCTGCAGCGTTCCTCCTCCAAGTGTGTTCATGGGCACCATTGCGGCTCACAGGCATCCAGTGCACGGGGCAGTCGCACTGACCTGAGTCTACGTGATGCTGCTGCCATCCTTTCAGAGATGCAGGCAGTAGCACCACAGCCTCCTCCCCTCGCACATCACACTATCCCCGGACGCAGGAACATCGTTGTTATGAAACACAGCTACTCACAGGATGGTGCTGAGGTATGTGAACTAGATGATGACCTAGAGGATGGGCCTACCACCAGCCATTGCCATGGGAGAGTAGGGATGGACAGGACTGTGCACCGGTCAGTGTCCAACGACTTCTGACAGACACTTTGTGGCCTCATGCACACCACATTGACACCCTGGAAGATCCTATCTATTTGCATTTCATTTTGTATTGTTTTACATGTTAAATTGAGAAAACCACACAAGAACCCTGCAAATTGCCATTATCATTGTTTATGCACAGTACATTTGTTCTGTATTATTCAACTGAAGCATGTATAAGACTGTATGTGAAATGGAACTTGAAACACTTTGAATTCACTTTCCTTGTGAACTAAGCACTGTTTATGTACTGTACATGTTCAGATTATGATGGTTTTAACACCATCATTGACTGTGTGAGTGGCATTTTGTTTTCACCATTGAAATCTGTATCCATTGATCCATCACTTGATGTATGAAAACATACAGGTCTAAATGTGTCTAAATTTTGTATGTCTTAACCTTTTCATGATTCCACATAACTGGTACATATTATTTTAAGTACTGTTGCTACCTTCTGCAAGTTTATTAAATGTGATTATATTGAGTCTCCATAAAAGAGACTTCTAAGGGTCAGTGACCACTGTGGGTTTATCCATTTACTGAAATTAACCTAAAGCATAACTGAGAAAGAAATTGACAAAGGAACCTACGTGACTCTAAATAGAGAAAACACATGCAGGTGTGACACAAACAGTTAATTTACTTGACTAAAGCAGGTTCATTGATTAAGTATTAGGTATGCACAACATATTTTGTCAACTTAATTTTAACCTGATCCTGCCAGGAAAGAGCAATGCCACCACACTGACAGCTTTAAGGAATAACTTCAATTCATCTCTTCTAATTATCCTTACTTTTTGAATCCCAGTCATGTTGTTTGCCATGAAGAGCCGTGCCCCACAGAGAGCAAAATTGGCAGTACTCTCTCTGGGCGGGTAGATGGCGCTCTCACTCTCTCCATCACTCACACATTGCAATGTCCGCCGTCTCAGGCGTCTACTGATCGGTCCATTCCAAATTAGAGACCCTGCACTTTCCTCCGAGCGCGTTGGCTCCCCAGTGACAGTGTATCAAGTGGTAGTTCAAAAATAGGCATTGGCTGTATGGCACGCAATGGAAGAGGTGTGTGCATATCTTCACCCTCCTAGAGTCAGGGACAGTACAAAGGGATGGGGAGAGCCACTAATGGGTTGGATTAATTGGCAACTACCACACTGGGAAAGGGAGTGTGGGAAAAAAAAAATCCTTACTTGTTGCATGCTAAATTTTATTATATTTACTACAATGCATGTAGATTGTAATCTACTGTAACATCTCTTAGACTGGTAAGGACAATCCGTTTCAGAGCAGATATGTATGGTTTAGTCCACTAGTACCAAAATGTGTTTAGGCTTCATTGCTGCTTCTACACTCATTTTTTGTATGATCAGGGTAGCTGGTCTGAGAATGAAAAGATCATAAATGTTGGTGGATACAGTCATTGGCTGTCTGTTGTTCACAATGATACAAAAGTAGTATCATAAGTCATCTTGCAACATCATCCCATGATGAACTTCCATATTGGGGAACTTCAGATTATCGTGGATAACTGTTTCAAAGATAAAAAGACAGCAGTGTGATAATCCAAGATCTTCTGCACTTTCTCATCTGATGTATGTATTTACACCAATCATCTAGAACATTGAAACCACTACCTAATACTGTGTAAGACCTCACCATCACTGTAAAAGTATGAACTCCACAAGACCTCAGAAGGTCTCCTGTGTTATATGGCATCATAACATTTAGTAGCAGATTCTGTAACTTCCAGATGCTGAATCAGATTGGGATTTGGGAAAGTTGGAGTAAGTGTTTTTTCACAGCACTCCTGAACAATTTTTGCAGTGTGAAGGCACATTACCGTACTTGAAAGAGACCACTGCCATTAGGGAATACTGTTGCCTTGGAGGGGTGTACTTGGTCTGAAACGGTGCTTAGGTAGGTGGTACACGTCAAAGCAACATCCACATGAATGCCAGGATGCAAGGTTTTCCAGCAGAACATTGCCCAGAGCATCACACCGCCTCCACCAGCTTCCAATCTTGCTATAGCACATTGTCATGCCATCTCTTCGACAGGTAAGCAATGCACATGCACTCAGCGGCCCACATGATGTAAACGAACATGATGGGGGCAGCCTTAGTCTAAAGGATAAAGATGCTGGCTTGGGACCAGGAGGTCATTGGTTTGATACTGGCAGGGCACTGTTGAAATGCCATTGAGCAAATCGCCTAACCCCAAGATGGTTCTGCCCACTGTTTGTTGCCCCAAAAGTATGTGTGTAGGGTCAGCATAGGCACACAGAGCAGTCTGCAATTATGCAGCTAGCTATGATGCACTGTGTTCTGACGAATTGCTATCATAGCCATCAATGAGCCTTGGGCGTCCACGACCCTGTTGTTCTTCCAAGTTTAGAAGATAATAACCACTGCATTAGACAGAAGACCCCACAAGACCTGCAGTTCAGTTGCAGTCGCTTAGCCACAAGTTGGCCCTTATCAAATCCCTTGTCTCAGATCATTACATGTGCCAGCTCCCTTCCAAGCTCAAATGTCTTTATCTTTTAAACCACTTACACAGTACATGGTCTAAATCATATTTCATTAAAAAAATAATAATCCAATTGTATCAAAATGATCAGATTACTGCAGAAACAAATCAATACAGCAAAGTTCAGGCTTCCGTTGTAAGCAAATACTCAAGCTGATTGATTCAATCCCTTATGTCACATTCTGAACATTTTAATGTATGTAAATGTAATGAAAATACTATTCATAATATTCAATACTAATATTCAAATATTATATATATATATAAAAAAAATACTCAGAGCTTTACAAAGTGAGGAGTCTCCCCAGAAGCTGCGCAACACAATGAAAAGCTTTATAAAACATAAACAATAAAAGAGTGTAGTTTAGTGGAGTATCTAAAGAGAAACTGTTTGGGTTAAACACTTGATTTACTGCAGTACTACTGACTTAATTCGAACCGTGACTTTCAATCTTTTTTCTCATTGGTCCACACAGATGCCGATCACTCTTTAACCCGCCTGTTTTATAACTGATTCACTCGCACCAGTACAAACCCTCCAATCACATCGCAGATCAGGGTTGTCACGGTAACAAAAACAAATAAATAAAGGCAGATTAGATGTTATGTGGCTCCTCCATCCGGCCAACAAGAGTAACAACAGTCTAAACATAGCTACAGTCTGTGTCTAAATCGAACGGTCTAGTTCTGATAACGCTTTAAATGTTACTTTATAACTTTAAATAAATAATAAAATATAAATAATACAAAGTCATCTGTGCTGGGCTTTCATTCAAATGTGAATTGCTACATTGAGATCTCATTATGTTTACATATTAGTGTTAAAATAACGACTCACTATGTAAAAAATAATGTCAAAATAACTAGATCTCAAAATAATAATAGTTCATTTAAAAAAGATTTTATATTCATAGCATGTTATGTCACATTTCAAGCATTTTTTGTGTGAATGCTCCCAAATATCCCAAATTATTAGAAATTACTGTACAGTATGTATAAGCAACTGCTGCATTACTATAAAGACATTATGAGATGTGTCTAACCTGGACAAAGGACAAAAATAATTGGACTGTTAATCAGTGGTGATGTAGCAGCTGCCCACAGTGCCAAAGCTACTACCTACATGGTTTGCTGGTCATTTTACTATTGTGACTGATTGTCCAGCTAACTAATGAGCTTGCTTGAATGTGGAAACTTCACACTAGACGTCGTTTGGATTGTGTGTCTCTCCACCAGGGGCGTAGCAGCAAATTCGGGGCCCTGTACACTCTCAATGTCAGTGGGCCCCTATAAATGCCAGTAAACGAGGCACATGAGCAAAAAAGG
>BRDA01065477.1:0-21262 GCA_036984385.1 Crenuchus spilurus
AACACTATTAATCACTAGAATAGGAGATATTAGTCTATAAACTACCTCAATAAACACTATTGAAATTTAAAAAATGCTCCCACGTAAGTTTACACCAAAAGATCACTGATTCGCTCATTTAGCTGTCAATCAAAAAGGGATTCAGCCTCAGACACATCATCCAATCATCATGCAGAAGCTGAGCGTCCGGGCCAGCCAAGGCCAGCCCACTGCTCCATAGACCCCCAGAGACGCTGAGCGTCCGATGGGCAGGACAAAGCTCGGCGATTATCCAATGACTCGTCTCGTTTCGCAGCACGCTTTGCTTTACCATTGAAGTCTGTGGACTCTGAGCGTCCACCCTGTTTAAAGCGCTGTGAAGTTGCGGGAATGAGTGAGAGGAAAGCCGCGTCGTTACCAGTGATAAGAAGCTGATTCTGAACAAAAGTTGAGCGTGTTGTAGCGCATATTTAGTCAATGACATGTACACACAACAGTATATTATTGATCACTTATTTTTTGACATTTTAGGGGAAGCTGAGCTTCCCTTGCAGTCTTAGAGCAATCGCCACTGCTTCATACATATTCATATATTATTGTCTTTGTTTTATATACAAATATAATCAATTAAACTCATGTTATTAAACCTAATGATGTCAAACCAGCTTATTAACATACAGACATTCATTCCTGACTCACTACAAGACTTATTTTGGGAAATAGTTTACTACTAATTTTATAAACATTTATAGAAATGGGGATCAGTGTTCAGTTTGGTTTTAGACAAAAATGTTCATTTCTGTACATCCCTACTATTTATACTGTTTGGGTTATAATTTAGTCAGTTACTCCTAATTTAAGTTATTTCAGGATTTGAGAGCTATAAGCTGATCAGTATTACAGTAAAAAGGCTGTGACATGTAATGGATATGAGATTAAGTGAAAAATGACCTCAGAGTCTGTATAGAAACCTGAAGCCTTTTATTTTGGGGGGTACACACAAAGTGACCTCTAAAGTAGTGGCGGAGGTGTGTGTGTGTGTGTGTCAGTGTGGAAGCCTTGTGTTCTGTTCTCTCTGACAGACGGATAATCCTGTAGTTTAGACTCGGCAAATATTGATCGGGTGGGCCTGCGCGGAGGGTCCGGAGTGGCAGCGCTGAGGGAAATGGATTAGAGAGAAGGAGTGGAGGAGAAAGGAAAGGAGGCGAGGAAGTGGAGGAGAAAAAAATACTATCTGGATGGTCAGATGAGATAAGGAGGTTTGAAATGGCACGCCACCGCTGTGCTCCGGCTTTGTGGAGATGAGGGGAAGCCTTTCACCTTGCGAAAGGTTGATGAAGCTGATTTGCTTTCACTGCTCGGACCTTCAGACACAATGGATGAGGTCACTCGTACGTGGTCACTCCTGGACAGAGACCAGCATCTGAGTGCAGGCTTTTATTAAGGTTCACAAAAACAACAGCTTGATCAAAAACAAAAGAGTCAATAGCCGGGTAAATGAGTCAGTGAGAGGACCAAATCCAAAAAGAAAACAGAGAGAAGCAAAGTCAGAGATCAAAACCAAATCTCAGTGATAGCACAGAAGACCTCACAATGACATGTACAAAATCCAGAGTGTATACAACTTCTAAAACTACTTCTCAATTAGTCAGATATATATATATATATATATACTGTATATACAATGCAGTACGATGAACATGATGATGATGATGATTATGATAATGGTGATGATTCAGGTGTTGATGATGTTGATGATAGTGATGATGATGATGATGCAGATTCATTCATTCATTCATTCATTATCCCACCCGCTTAATCCTTATCAGGGTCGCGGTTAGTCCCCTACCCCTTCACTGGGCGCAGGGCAGGGCATTACACTATTCAACCAAGCCCAGGACAGGGCGCCAATCCATCACTGGGTGTACACATATGCTCAGATACACACACACACACACACACACACACACTTACGGACAATTTAGAGTACCCAATCCACCTGACCTCCATGTTTTTGGACTGTGGGAGGAAACCGGAGACCCCGGAGGAAACCCACGCAGACACGGGGAGAACATGGAAACTCCGCTCAGATGTGGCCTTGAACCCAAGACCCCAGCGCTGAGAGGCGAACGTGCTAACCACTAAGCCACCGTGCCGCCCATGATGCAGATGATGATGATAATAATGATGATGATGATGATAATGATGATTCAGATGATGATGATAATAATGATGATGACGATGATGAAGATGATGATGATAATGATGATGCAGATGATGATGATGATGATGATGATGATAATAATGATGATGCAGATGATGATGATGATTCAGATGATGATGCAGATGATGATGATGATGATAATAATGATGATGTGATATTGATGCGGATGATGATGATGATTCAGATGGTGATGATGATGATGATGCAGATGATGATGCAGATGATGTTGATGATGATGATTATGAATAATGATGATGATGATGATGATGCATATGATGATGTTGATGATGATGATGTAGATGATGATGATAATAATGAAGATGAGGATGATGATGATAATGAATAATGATGATGATGATGGTGATGCAGATGATGATGATGATGGTGATGATGATGATAATGATGATGATGATGATGATGATGATTCAGATGATGATGATGATGATGCAGATGATGATGATGATGATGCAGATGATGATAATGATGATGTTGATGATGATGGTGATTATGAATAATGATGATAATGATGATCTAAATGATGATGCAGATGATGATGATGATGATGATGATGATGCAGATGATGATGATGATGATGATAATGAATAATGATGATGATGATAATGAATGATGATGCAGATGATGATGATGATAATGATGATGATGATGATGATGATGATGATAATGATGAGGATTCAGATGATGATGATGATGATGATGATGCAGATGATGATAATGATGATGTTGATGATGATGGTGATTATGAATAATGATGATAATGATGATCTTGATGATGATGATGATGATGATGATTCAGATGATGATAATAATGATGATGATGATGATGATGTTGATGATGATCTTGATGATGATGATGATGCAGATGATGATGATGACGATGATGATAAAGAATAATAATGATGATGATAATGAATGATGATGCAGATGATGATGATGATGATGATAATGATGATGATGATGATGATGATAATGATGAGGATTCAGATGATGATGATGATGATGATGATGCAGATGATGATGATGATGATGATGCAGATGCTGATAATAATGATGGATGATGATGATGATGCAGATGATGATAATGATGATGATGATGATGATGATGATTCAGATGATGATGATGACGCAGGTGATGATGATAATGATGATGCAGATGATGATGATAATAATGATGATGATGATGCAGATGATGATGATGATGATGATGATTCAGATGATGATGATGATTATATCTGTACTATCTAAAATAAAAACAAGACTAAGCTAGCAGTTGTTAAAAGTAACAGAAAGTGTTTTGCTCTTTAATGAAGATGTGATAAAGTAACAGCCTGTATGTTTAATACACCTGATCTGAGAGTGAATAAATAGGGTTAATAGGACTTTGTATATCAGTCTAACACACCTGTAACATTGATGTGTACTCAGGATGTAGGTTAATGAGCAGAAACAGGTGTGTCTGTGTAGCAATGGCACAAAAAGTCTGCAGCCTCCAGCATCATGCACTCTGTTAAAATGCTGGTATAATAAATGATGAAGTAGGCGTGTAGGTCAGCTAATTATTCTATAACCTCCTGCTTTATGACTACATAGGCTATAAATGTAAAAAAATATAAAACATACAAAGGTCTGTGGCTCCTGGATTAAAGATGCATTAATATACTCAAGGATAGAAATCTGTGAGATTTCACATGAATTTCTTTGGGTTGCAGTAAAAACCTTCAGGCTTGTGCTTCTTTAACATGCAGTAGTTCTTGCTGCCCAGAAAACATGTACATGGGTAAATATTTGTGGACACCCCTTCTAATGAGTGAATTCAGATACTTTAAGCCGACACGGATGCACTGTTGTACGTCACTCTAGATAAGAATGTCTGCCAAATGCCATAAATGTAAATATAATGAAAATAGAATATGACTAAACATTAACCTGTTGGCATCATATCTAATACCAGGCATGTAAAGAACCCCCAGCACTGGGCTGTGGAGCAGGGGTGCTGTGTTCTACCCAATACTTTTGGGATGAGTTGGGGGATGAGGTGGTGGTGGGTATTATCCTGAACATTCTTGTGGCTGAATGCAATCAAATCCTCACAGCAAAGCTCTGGACTCTAATTGAAAGCTGGAAAATAGAGACAAAGATAGTCCAATACAAGACAAACTCTTGAATTCAGAAGAAATAATGAATGAATATCCACTGTGTCCCAATATTTTTTTCTACACAGCGTAGCTGAAAATAGCTTCAAATGAAAGCTGAAGAGTCACAATCTCATAATCTTAGTTTCACCTCAAATCCAGGAGCTCAGAGAGAAGACAACACAAACAGCAAGCTAATCAGGAAAAATCTCAGGTCAATGTCTGTAAGTATTTTCTGAGCAGGAGCATCCAGATATAATACAAACATAAAGCACGTTGACACGGTTCCTCCATAACTGCAAAGCAGGAGACCCAATGCGAGAAAATCAATGCTAGCGTGAGTGTCATGAGCCGTGATGGCGCGTATACTCTCAGATTAATGAGTCCAGCTGTGTCCACGGCGCTGTGAATAAAATCACATGTAAAGCCGCATTTTTCCATCCACGAGACAATAGTGAGTTTTAAACGAGAAAATCCACCATGCAGAGCAAACACAACAACCTGGCTTGTTCAGGGAGGCGGCTAACAGCAGTACAGCCAGAGCCAGAGAGCCATATGACACCGAGAATCTATGCAGCCCAGCCTAGAGCTCAGCCGGGCAGAAATTGATTTTGTTCAGATTATGTGATGAGGGAATAAGGGGGACTTGCTAAAGAGAGCGAAAGCAGGATGGAAAAAGACAGAAACAGACAGAAAAAAGACGGAGACGGATCTGAGGAGACCTCAAAGGCAGAGGCCGCTACTCCACATTCTCCCTTAACAATTTACTGACTTTCTAGTGCAAACAGACAAATCAAAGAGAGCCCCGAATTCTCCTCAACGCTGTCTTAACATGCTGTGTTTTTAACCTTATAAAATCTAATCCCTCATCCCAGATGGAGTCGATCATCCAAGACGTGAGGAGTGTCTGAAGTTCACTTCTTTTCTTTTACGCTGGAGCCACGAGGCTAATGTAGCTAAAAATAATAGAACATCTGAGTTTAGCATCGTGTGTAAATCATCACACATTTGTCTGAAACTCTGTTGAGTTGTTAAGCAAATACATGTACAGTAAGTGGCTTAGACACAGCTTAGACACATATGTCCCTGTTTTTCATGGCAGTCCGCTTTTTTGTTAGCCTACAGGAAGTAAATTTTAGGCATTTTTTAAATCAGCCAAACTATCATCTGGCGCTGTAACCCCACCCTTGCTTTAAGCTCTGGGTTACCTCATGTCCTGGAAGCATATTTGTCAATTAGTTTTGTGGACTTTTACACAGCAGTGTTTTCTAAAACTAGGTGAGCATGTAGTAGAAGTGGTTGACAGCAGATAGCGCCCTCTATTTGCCAAAACAAGCACAACATGAGACTCTGTTCTCCTCCAGGTCTTTGTTAGGACTTGGTGGTGTGATTATATTTCACAATTTTCCACAAACTAGACATCCTGTTTTGTAGGTACAGGTCACTAAAAACAGGGACTGTCCCTAGAAAACAGGGACATCAATTCAAACCAGTGCAACTTCTCAGCTAACAATTTTTGGCTAGCAGAACATTTTCTGAATGTTCCAAATGTTACATATTTGGTTCTTTCAATCTGTCAGGTTTTCTAGATCTTTTAGAACATTTTTTACTGTTTTTTAAATGTTTAAGTAATGTTGCTGCAAAATTATGAGGACCTACAGCAGGTCACAATACTGACCACATGACCAGAAAAAAAAACACTTTCAAAACTGTTTAGATACAATAAACAATAAATAAACTGTTTATTTATTAGAGATCAATAATGTGAAGTAAACATGAGCTGACTGACCTTTGACCTTACTTAACATATTCCAGCTCAAATGAACTTACTCCTTTTCTCATCAGCTCAGAACCAATAAAAACACCCGCTGATGTTACGTCAAACATTGCCATGATGTTAGTGTTTAATTGGGAATGTTCTGTGAGGGACATTCTAGAAACAATGTAAAGCAAACCATTATGACAACACATGTTTCCATAACATGGCCATTATTTCTGTAATGTTACAGGCTAACCTTCCTGGAATGATTGAAAAACATTTCTAAATGTTCTTATAATGTTCTCTGTTAGCTGGGATTACATATTCAGCACAGAGATTAGCAGTATTGACATCATGTTATATTTAATGACATTTAGAAAAGACACTTAAAAATAAACACAAGATTACTTCTAGAATACAACTTCTGTAATAAACAAATACTGTAAAATGTTTCTTCATTATTAAAATCTCTGATTGTCACGTACAGTGATCCGGAGTGAGGACACAAATGCAGGACTAATTGATTAAAGTGAGGTTTTAATAAAGTGTTCAAAGTGAATCCACAAGCAGTACAGAGTGACTACACAAACACGTACTGAATGCTCCCAACAGTAAACAACGAATAGCAACTAAAGACAAAGACAGAAGGGTATATATACACAATCACATAATTGGGAACAGGTGAAACGATCAGGGCGGGGCTAGACAGGACAGAACTTAAAGAGACAGGCACCGAATACAAGACAATACAAGGCAGGATGTTACAGTGCGCCGCCTCTAAGCCGACGCATCCCGAGGCGGCAACCTGAGGGGGAAAACAAAACTGAACACAAGACTAAAACAGAATCAAGATACCACATTCAGACATACATGAGAACAGGCAAAAACATGACATACCAAAACAAGGATGACAGTGTAATATTTTCAAAACTACCAAAGTCCCAGATAAATCAAAAGGTGAAAAATAGAAATCCCACAACCGTCAATGTGAAAGTCATTTGTGTTGCGGGTGACAAACCAGGGCTTGTAGCCATAAAGTAGTCCAGAAGGCCAAGGAGAGTTGAGTCATGTTCGGGGGAAATGGCCACAACGTACACCCCCCGCCTAATGGGGAACACCAGTGACCCCAAACAAAAGGCCACAAGGGGGGAGGGAGGGCGCACGAACCTGCTGGGTACAGGGAGGCTTGGGGACAGGATCAGGTCTGTGCGTCTGTGTGGCGCAGGTTACCACAAACGGGGTTGAGGAGTTCCTTCTGCACTTCGATGCCAAAGTGTCCTCATGAGTACTGTCCGAATTCTCTCCGCGAGGAGAGAGGGGCGGAGTCTCCTCGCTGTGTTGCGAGTTCGGGGGTGGTGCTACACCGCCGGGCTGAGCCGAGTGATGCGGCTCCTTATCCTCAGGCTGGGAAGAGGGCGGTGCTTCGCTCCCGAGTTGAGCCGAGTAGCTCGGCTTCTTCTCTTCGGGCTGGGAAGAGGACGGTGCTTCGCCCTCGAGCTGAGCCGAGTAGCTCGACTTCTTCTCTTCAGGCTGGGAAGAGGGCGGTGCTTCACCCTCGAGCTGAGCCGAGTAGCTCGGCTTCTTCTCTTCGGGCTGGGAAGAGGGCGGAGCCTCTTCGTCAAGCTGAACCAAGTAGTGCCGAAGGCCTTCACCGATTTGAGCCGCGGGGCGTAACTCCTCATCTTCGGACTGGGAGGAGGATGGAGTCTCATCTCCGCACTGCTGTGCAAACGGCAGGGTCTCCCCGCCGAGCTGAGCCGAAGGGGGTGGCGTTTCTACACCGAGCAGAGGCGTATCTCTGGCGGCAGTGCAGTCCTTTACTGTTGGAAGAGGCGTGGGTTCAGAGGGCGCCTTTCTAACCTCCAGCTTTTCCTGAGTCGGGGTTTGGACAGCCTGCTTCCGCCTCTTCTTCTCCGCCTTCTTCCGCATCTGCTTGTCTAACCTCGTTAGTTCGCACTCCTCCTGCTAGATCTGTTGGAGCACCGCCAGTGAGTCCTCCTCAGAGATGAGTCAGTGGATATACGGATCCCACTGAAGGTTTTGCAGTGAGCCGTCAGAGGAGTGCTCGTCCCTGAGTTCTTCCTCACTGACAGTGCTCAGCGCTCCTACCAAGATCCGCTCCCTGTGTTCCGTCTCCTCTCTGTCCGACCTCTCCCCGCATTGCTGGTTCGGTTCTCCAACACTAGTCTCCCGCCCCCGTTCGGTCCGTAAGAGACTTCTCTTCCCCTCCCCCAGAGGATCCTTGGGCTCTATAGCGCCCCCCCAAGAAAATCCTCCGGTTTCAGGGTCCTTGAGAGGTCCCCTTTGGGCCGGACGGAGGAGCTGGTTGACCGCCGTGAGGTGGTGCATGGCCAGAGTTGGAGCAATCTCCAGAAAGAGCATACGTGCCTCCTGAATCCAGGCTTGGTCGCTGGCATATTGCTCCATCAATTGCTGGATAAACTCCAGCTGCTGCTGGATCCTGTCCTGTAGTCCTACTGTGTCCATGTAGAGGCTATTCGTTCTGTCGCGTACAGTGATCCGGAGTGAGGACACAAATAAAGGACTGATTGATTAAAGTGAGGTTTTAATAAAGTGTTCAAAGTGAATCCACAAGCAGTACAGAGTGACTACACAAACACGTACTGAACGCTCCCAACAGTAAACAACAAATAGCAACTAAAGACAGAGACAGAAGGGTATATATATACACAATCACATAATTGGGAACAGGTGAAACGATCAGGGCGGGGCTAGACAGGACAGAACTTAAAGAGACAGGCACCGAATACAAGACAATACAAGGCAGGATGTTACACTGATATCATACGCACAACTTTACGTGTTCCCTTCACCGGGCAGTGATATGCTGCATGCAGTAGTCTTTTTGATTTTGGAGAAATACAAAAAACCTCTCCAACTTGGATGGTTGGGTGCGCCTGTTGTAAACTCTGAGCCTCAATATTCCAAACAACTCAAGGTAAGCAACACTTTCAAGTTTCTGCTTAAACTATTGTTAGCTACAAATTCAGCCAAGCTTATAGCTTTCCTACTAAACTCCTTACAGGTCTAATATGATTTACAACAGTTCAAACTTTAGCTTTTTTGCTGGTGTGCATTCCAGTTTCCATTACTTTAAACCAGAAAAAAACATTTGGAATGCTAGCTGCTCACTTCAGATTTTAAACCCTGATGCTCACCTACAAAGCAAGAAATGGACCAGCACCTCCCTACCTAATGGCAATGGTCAAGTCTCGAGTCGCACCTCAATCACTTCAAGCTTCTACTGTCTAAACTGAAGAGTAGTTTGGACTCTAACCTGTCTGTACTAGCTGAGAAAATTCTCTTAATGGAGACAAAACACTGTTGTATGTCGTTCTGGATAAAATGTAAATGTTAACACAGTTAATTTTGGTCAATAATGTTCAAAACACAACATTTACCACTTTATGCAAAGTCCTTATAGGCAAGATCACTTGAAGACCATCTTTGCAATGTCTTCATTTTATTAAATGAGAAGAGGTCTGTATTCATGCCTTGGAGTCATGTGGTTTTGTTGTGGTGGCCGCCATACCTCACACAACAAAAACAATGTAGCAAACTTCACACATGAACTCAGCAGAGCAGAAACGATACTCAGAATAAAGTTCTCAATTGAATATGACACACATTTATTATCACCTGATTTTTTTTTACCACTGGCATCATCAGATTCACTGCCAAACCTGTCGTTTCATCATATTTTCATACACTTAATTCATAACCCATCGCCTTATTCAGGACAAAGTTTGAAAACACAAAAGCACAGATACTTATAAATACTTCACCACAGGCTGAGTAACAAGCCTAAAATATGACTAAACACCACATAGTAACATTAGCATAGTGTTTATTTTGTTTTAGACTTCTAAAGAAAAGTTAGGTAGTTCAGAGGTACTGAGGTTCCTCAGGTTTTCAGGTACCGAGGTGTTCACCAGACAGTCACTACACCTCTCCCTAAAACAGACTCCGTTTACACTTAAACTGCACATCTAGCTCATCTATACCTGAACATATTGAATATTGTACATCTTCTATACAAACTGTGTATTTTCTAGAATATAAACTCTCTGAACAAAACATTAGCCACCTTGCAGGTCCAGGTGGTGATGTATGAGGATGCTGAGGCTATAAATACTGCAGGGTGTGTGAGATGTAGAAGAGGTTGTACAGTGCAGTGAATGTCTCAGATATTAATGATAAAGGATTGATTGTATTTGGGGTTAAAGGTCAGAGTGTGAAGGAAGTAGCTGAATGTGCAGGTGTATGAAGTGTACAGTCATACAGGTCTACCAGCAGTGCTAACAATGCCAGTCTACAGGACATTCTCCTCAGAACTGAGACTGAAACTGATGGACAGGGACCACCGGTGGGTTTCATAGCTTGTGAATGAAAATCTCTTCACTTCCAGACAAGAATTACTTCTAGAAGTCCTTCACAAGCAGTTTGTGAGAGAGCTCTCCTCAGAGACCTGCAGAGCATCAACATATGGAGCAGAGTGGAGCAAGAGACCTTCAGCTTTGTGTGCTGTCCACCACAGTTCTGAGGAGAATGTCCTGTAGATTGACATTGAAACCAGGATTGATTTGTTTTATATGTGAACTTGTTTTTGTGTGAATCGGTCCACATTCTGTGTGGGACCAGCGTTCGCATTTAATTTTAAACCTTATAATGTCCATCCATCCATCCATCCATTCATCCATCCATCATCTTCCACTTATCCATGTTTGGGTCATGGGGGTAACAACCCAAGCAAAGAAGACCAGACATCCCACTCCCAAGCCACCTCTTCCAACTCATAAGGGATTTCAAGGCATTCCCAGGCCTGTAATCTCTCCAGCGTGTCCTAGGTCTTCCCCGGGGTCCCCTCCCAGCTGAACATGCCCGGAACACCTCACCCAGGAGGTGCCCAGGAGGCATCCTTACCAGGTGCCCAAACCACCTCAACTGGCTCCTCTCAACATGGAGGAGCAGCGGCTCTACTCTGAGTCCTTCTTGGATGTCCGAACTCTTCACCCTATCTCTAAGGGAGAGCCCAGATGCCTTACGAAGAAAGCTCATTTCAGCCACTTGTATTCACGATCTCATTCTTTCGGTCATTACCCAAAGCTCATGACCATAGGTGAGGGTTGGAACGTAAACAGAGAGCTTTGCCTTCTGACTCAACTCTCTCTTCACCAAGACAGACCGGCACAGAGCCCACATCACTGTGGTTGCTGAACCAATCCACCTGTTGATCTCCCGCTCCCACTTACCCTCACTCATGAACAAGACCCCGAGATACTTAAACTCCTCCACTTTAGGCAAGGGCACCTTCCCAACCTGGAGAGAGCAATCCACCTTTTTCCGGCTGAGTACCATGGTCTCAGATTTGCTTCACACTCAGCTGCAAATTGCTCCAGTGAGAGCTGGAGGTCTTGTTCTGATGAAGCCAGCAGGACCACATCATATGCAAAAAGCAGACACTGAATCCTGAGATCACCAAACTGGACACCTTCCACCACTTGGCTATGTCGAGAAATTCTATCCATAAAAATTATGAACAGAATCGGTGACAAAGGGCAGCCCTGATGGAGTCCAACCTCAACTGGGAACCAGTCTGACTTACTGCCGGCAATGCGAACCAAGCTCCTACTTCGCTTGTATAGGGACTGAATAGCCCTTAGCAAAGAGCCTCGTATCTCATACTCATGGAGTACCCCCCACAGGATACCCCGAGGAACACTGTCGAATGCCTTCTCCAAATCCACAAAGCACATGTAGATTGGTTGCGCAAACTCCCATGAACCCTCTAGGAACCTATCAAGGGTAAAGAGCTAGTCCAGTGTTCCACGACTGGGATGAAACCCACACGGTTCCTCTTGAATCCAAGATTCGACTATCAGTCGAACTTTCTTCTCCAGTACCCTTGAATAGACTTTACTGGGGAGGCTGAGAAGTGTTATCCCCATGTAGTTGGAACACACCCTCCGGTCCCCTTTTTTAAAAATAGGGACCACCACACCCATCTGCCAATCCAGGGGCACTGCCCCCGAAGACCACGCGATGTTGCAAAGACATGTCAACCAAGACAGCCCTGCAACATCCAGAGCCTTGAGAAACCCAGGGCGGATCTCATCCACCCCCAGGTCCTTGCCACCAAGGAGTTTTTTGACTACCTCGGCCACTTCAGCCTGAGTGATGAAGGAATCACCCCCAAGGTCCCCAGACTCTGCTTCTTCTCTTGAAGTCAAGCAGGTGGGATTGAGAAGGTCCTCAAAGTATTCCTTTCAATGATCAATGATGTTCCCAGTCGAGGTCAACATCTCTCCACCAGCACTGTAAACAGTGTTGGTGGGAAACTGTGTCCCCCTCCTGAGCCACTAGACGATTTGCCAGAATCTTCGAGGAGCCATCCGATAGTCATTTTCCATAGCCTCACCAAACTCCTCCCACATCTGTGTTTTTGCCTCAGCAACAGCTGAAGCTGCAGCTCGCTTGGCCCTTTGGTACTCATCGGCTGCCTCTGGAGTCACACAAAACAACCAGGCCAAGTAGGACTCTTTCTTGAGTTTGACAGCCTCCCTCACCTGGGGTGTCCACCACCGGGAGGGGGGTTGTCACCCCGACAAGCACCAACCATCTTGTGGCCACAGCTCCAATCAGCTGCCTCAACAATGGAAGCCCGAAGCACAGCCCATTCAGACTCTATGTCCCTTGCCTCCCACGGAATGTGGTCGAAGCTCTGCTGGATGTGGGATTTGAAAATCTGTCTGACAGGATCCTCTGCCAAATATTCCAAGTAAATCCTCACTATACGTTTGGGCCTGCCAGGTCTGTCTGGCATCCTCCCCTGCCATCTGATCCAACTCACCACCAGGTGGTGATCGGTTGACAGCTCTGCCCCTCTCTTCACCTGAGTGTGCAAGACACATGGCCGTAAGTCCAACAATATGATTATAAAGTCAATCATTGAACTTTGGCCTAGGGTGTCCTGGTGCCATGTACACTTATGGGCACCCTTGTGCTTGAACATGGTGTTAGTTATGAATAAACTGTGATGAACACAGAAATCCAGTAAATGAACACCACTTAGGTTCAGATCGGGGAGGCCGGTCTTCCCAATCACGCCTCTCCAGGTCATTGCCCACATGAGCGTTGAAGTCCCCCAGCAGAACAATGGAGTCCCCAGAGGGAGCGCTTTCCAGCACCCCCTCTAAAGACTCCAAGAAGGCTGGGTATTCTGAATTGCTATTCGGTGCATAAGCACAAAAAAACTGTCAGAACCCATCCCCCAACCCGAAGGCGTAGGGAAGCTACCCTCTCATCAACTAGGGAAAAACCCCACACACAGGCACCAAGCCGGGGTGCTATGAGCAAGCCTACCCCTGCCCGACACCTCTCACCTTGGGCAACTCCAGAGTGAAAAAGTGTCCAGCCCCTCTCAAGGAGATTGGTTCCAGAGCCAGGCTGTGTGTTGAGGTAAGCCCAACTATATCTAGCTGGTATCTCTCAACCTCATGCACCAGCTCAGGGTCCTTTCCTGCCAGAGAGGTTGTTCCATGTCCCAAAAGCTAGCTTCAGTAACCGAGGATCAGAATGCCTAGTCTCCTGCTTTGGGTCACCACCCAAATCACAGTGCACCGGATCACCTCTCGACCCAGGTAGCTCCTTCGGATTGGACCCGACCAGCCCCCATGGGTAGGGGCCCGGCCACCAGGCGCTTGCTGAGGAGCCCCTCCCCCAGGCCTGGCTCCAGGGTGGGGCCCCGGTAACCCTATTCCGGGCCAGGGATCCAGGGTCTTGTTGTTTTGATTCTTTATGGCAATCTTTTTATAAGACACATCTTATAATGTGTCACATGTTCAAAAATATCTATTTACTGTATTACAAAAAGAAATGAAACAAAAGTATTTAGTGTGCAGTCATCCTAACCCAGCTGTTAGCACAATGCTAAACTGGTGTACATAAGATCCCGTTACTTGTTAGCTACATTAGCCTCACAGCTCCAAACTGCATATACTAAACGTGCAAATGTGATGTTATTGCTTTAAAGTCAAAGCACAGGCAGACTTCTCCGGGGAAGCTTCAGCCTTGGTGTAACTATCTTCTCTCAACTTCAGGCAAATGGCAGCTCTATCTGCTCACTGACCCTGTTTAACATTCTCTTCTTGGAAAGCTCCCTTCTGCTGAGATTAGCTCCAGCTCTAATCTAACACACATTGCTCCAATATTCAGATGACCTGAAGAAGTTGATTAGCTGGAGCAGATGTGTTAGATTAGGGAGCTTTCCAGGAGCAAGTCTGTCCTACTTTATTGTAATAGGTATCAGAGGCCAGGCTGTGCATTACTCTACACCACCTCCTATAGCTGTGAATATTTCATTCCCGATGTTCAGCGAAGCGTCGTAACCACTGAATAATGTTCAGGTGACCACATGACCACAAATCAGTCAGATAATTACACCAAACAGTCACCAAATGTGTGGATAAACACCACTATTACAATATAAAGCACAGGTCTGCACTTCAGCCACAATACAGGTCTGTAGTTTAGCTCCACCCTTTCAGGCTACACCCGTTTAGTCCCAACTGTTCTACTTACACCTGTTTAACTCCACCCACTCACCTGTTTAGCCCTATGACTATTTAGTCTGACTTATTCATGTTATGGTACTTTAGCTCCACCCATTCAGTTTACCAAAGTTTAGCCCCACCCACTCTGCTTATGAATATTTAGTCTCACCTAGTTACTCTAGTCTCACCACGAACGAGGGTTCTTTCCATGGTGAATGTGTTCTTCAGATTGATGAGGAATGTACTGTAGACAGTAGAACTTTTCTGAGAAGGGTTCTATATAGCCCCAAAAATGGTTCTGCTGTAGTAATAGTAGAGGAACCCTTTTTGGTGCTACATAGAGTCATTCTCAGAAGAACCATCCATGGTATATTCCTCATCAGTCTGAAGAAACTTTTCACAAAAGAAAGAACCCTTTAAGTGCTCATGGTTCTATATAGAACCAATTTCTTTACTAAAGAACTTGTGAAGAACTTCTTTAATAGTGTATTTAGTTCTGTCTTTCTCTTTGGCCTGTTTGCTGTGTTTATGGATTGTTCTGTAAATTAAGCTCTCTTTATTAGACCTGTGAGCATCTTCCTGGTTCTGTTGTTCTATGTGACAACATGACGGTTTTCACCATATTTCTAATGTTGGAGATGGAGTAGTGAGTAGCTGAGACACACCAGTTTGAGTTGCACCGGATTATCATCACATGAGGCCAGTTCAGTGTCTGTATGTAAAACTGATCACGTCCAGGCTGTGAGCTGCAGACCTTCAGAAGTTTGGTGTACAGTGTACAGTAATGACTAAAGCAGGTTCTCAGAGGTCTTCTGTAACACCACGGGCAATACGTACAGCATCGTCTCTCAGTGTCTGTACCTCAGGTGGTCATTTTTAGAGCCCTGTAATCCCATCAGTCAGTAAACTTACGCAAATTGCCATTCTTATCTCTATTTTCCCAGCTGCGCATCTGTTTTTCACACCAGCGGGTCTCCAGACGCTCAGAGACAAACTGTTTACAAGGCCATTGTGAGAGAAAAGCTCACGCTGTAAATAAAACAGCCCCCCTCCACCCAAATCTGAGGGAAACTTCAGCGGCTTAAGTGGCTCTTATGATTACTAAATAGATATTCGTTCAGTTGGGCTTCTGGGCACCTGCAATATGTTCAGCAGGGTAGCACTCAATACCCACCAAATAAAAGCCAGCCGCTCACCCTGTGGCACTGCCAGGCTTGGCAGGAGGCTTGTTTTCACATTTTTGATGATATTTGTTTTAAGAGAGAGTCTCTCTCTCTCTCTCTCACTCTCTCTCTCTCGCCCTCTATCTAATGACTCCACATTTGAGAAAACACATACTCAGCGTTTGTGTGTGAATGAAGCAAGCTGTTAGCTCTACAATGAGCTGAGACTAAACACAGTTTTAATGCGCTGAATGAATTAAGTGCCCTTTTCCATCACAATCTCTGCATTTAATGAAAATTACACTGGAAACCTTTGCACAGTGAAGTTATTGTAGGACATCCTGAAGTGTGTTTGACAGGGTTGTTGCTCAGTCACTCTTAGGAGGGGTATAAACTGTCATGTGGGCCTCCCAAAAAAAAAAAAAAAAAAAAAAAAACAATACCGCTTCCACAAAGCAGGGCTCCCCACTTAGCCAGAGTACTTTAGCTCAGTGTTGAGAAGTGTCCCAGGAATGTCCTACTGCTCTTTTCCTGTTGGATAGTTTTGACTTTGGGCTTAGGTTAACTTGGTTTTGTCCATAAAGTTAGCATTTCAGCTATCGAGTGCAAATTGCAGCCATTGGCTGAGCTATTTTAAAGTCTTATACCTGGTGTTTAAAGTGGTGCTGATTTGTTTAATGTAGTTCTGTGTATTGAGAACATTAACAATTAAGAAATGACAGTTTTGCAATAAAGCTCCATAGGAGCCCAGTTCTTTTTTTTTGACTTCCTCAGCAGCACCTCTAGTGTCCCACCCAGGACAACACATGTCAGTTCTGCTTAATACGGAGACTCTCTGACTCACTCCTGCAGTTATTTTAACCCAGACTCAGGAGTCTCAATACTGAGACATGTAAAATGTTAAAAAGCAGACGTCCAGATAACCAAATCTCATCCTAATACTCTTATGATGCTCTGTGTCACAATCATGATGTGATGTTATTGTCATATCACTCAAAACTGAACTGATAACATGAGTTAAAACAAACTAATAAAGGTCCTATACAGGTCCACCCCAACCCGATCTGAGCAGTCCTGTAACCTGACCTGACCCGTCAATCAGCTCTGCTCCCTCATCAGGCCAATCAGATCTAAAGCAGATTATTTACTACTCCAGCTTTAAAACGTCAGACGGCCAAATAACAGTAAACTGGAATAGAGGCTAAAAGCTGAAACAACTTGGCCAGTAACCAAAGTAAACACAAGCTAAAGGGATTTGATTATTTAGACTCTGAACTGGCCTCACTTAAGCTCAATAAAGCAATGATGCTGCAGTTTAGTGCAGTTTTACTGCAAATTCAATATTCATCTTCATCCTTCAGTTTTTCATTCCTGCTGAAAAAAAACACCACTGGCTTTTTACTGTTTATAGCCAACGAGCTCACATAAAAAGTCTAAAACTGTACTATTATATTATAATTATGCTTCCACAAAATGATTTCTTACAACAAAATGAAAATTACAATGAAAAGACCCATAATTCCTTTCAACATCAGTGAAAAGATTATAAAAATGTAAATTTTCACATCAAAACACTTTGTTTGAGTATTTGATGGAATTTCAATAAAGTTTTCTCTCTTTTTTGATACTTTTTTTCAAAACTCTTCATTATCAATGTAATAATTTGTTATAATTCAACCTTTTATAAACCGTAATGTACAGCAGGACCTCGGTTATCGTACAGTTCAGTTACCCTTTACTTTTACTTTGTTTACTTTGTTGGTATGCTCACAACTCATTGCAAATTTCACAAAAACAAAGCATCCTCCCACATTCTCATGACTCACCCACACGCACACATGAGTGAGCATCAACCTGTGCATTCACCTGAAACATTCTTATAGTTTTTAGTGGTTTTTTGTGCTTGTTTATTGAGTGCACCAGAAACAGACCTCTCTGCACACATTCCCATACAGAAAGAAGATGCCATGGGACTGTACCCAGACTTATGAGTGGAGCCAGAAGCTAAAGAGCTTCACAAATAAAAATAAAAGGCTTGAGAAGCACCAAAATACTAACACTCAAAACAAACTAAAATGTCACACTAAAGTGATGGCGCGCAGCGATACCGCCTGAAATGGGTGTGAAAACAAATAGTGGCCAAGAACCCAGAGAACAGATGTACAAAACAAAGGCTGCTGGACCACATCAGCACCCTCTAAAGCAGAGCGTAAACCTGTAAGAGTGATGTTAAATGTTCATAACTATATGTTAAACTATAGTTATATTCTGTATATAAGTGTTTTTGTTCATATTTCGGAGTGTCTGGAATGGTATAGGGGTTTAAAAAGATTGTATTTTATGTTTGTCAAAAACATGCACTGAGTCACAGATTCTCAATGTATCAAATACGATACAAAACTAAATTCATACACAGTGCCACATCACATCATGATGATACTGTGAAAAAGTTGTTTACAGTTTGATTCAAAAAGGTCAAATGTCACATATGTGTCACTCATTACACAAAGTGAGACACTTTCAGCCTTTGTTGTTTAAATGTTGATCAGTAATACAGAATCTCAGATTATTAGATTATATTTGGAGTTTTGAGTAAATTACTGTTCAAACAGAATCAACATTAAAACCTGAAACATCACTTTATGTGTAGTGAATATAAAACATGACAGTTGATCTGTTTTTAATTAAATTATGAACAGTAATGAACTTTTTCACTCTGTTGTAATGTTTGTAGATGCACTAGTATGTACAGTTATTTATTATTATTATTATTATTATTATTATTATTATTATCATTATTATTTATTTATTTATTTATTTACTTTTACAGGTCAGAAGGTTAAATAAACACTCCAGTATCTGTCAGTTATCTGCTGACTGGGAGGCTCATCTCAGGCTGTACAGTCTTAATAACATGATGAGTAATATGCTACAAAGCTGCCAAATTCTTACAGCCCCTAATTACCAGAATTCTCCCATCTGCTGATGTAACCTGTGATGATTCATAAAAACAAACAGAAACAGAAAATATAAATAATTTATTGAAGTGATTACATTTTTGGATTGTTTGATTGATTGACTAATTGATGAGGCTGTAAAGTTGGCCTTTTATCTTTATTCCCCAACAAATAGTATGATGCTAAACATGCTAAATGCATCATTACAATGACTGACAATAAGTGTATGTTCATTCATTGTCCATTTTACCTCCAGGTGGATCATTCTCACTGATGTGGTGGTGGTGTGTTAGAGCTGCTGGAGATGTTAAACACTGTGTCACTCACTGTCCTCTATTAGACACACCCACCTTGTTGATCTTGTAGATGTAAAGTCAGAGACAGCAGCTCAGCACAGTGTGTGTTGGTCCTCATGTCCTGACGCTGGTGCTCACAGGATGCTATTGTTTGATTGACTATTGTTGGTTGATGGATTATTTTCACTCCAGCAGTAACTCTGAGGTCCAGCAGCTCTGTGTCTGATCAAGCATTACTACAACACACATGAACACACCACCACCACATGGGTGTCACTGCAGTGCTGAGAATGATCCATCAGCTCTGTGGGGGGTCCTGACTCTTAAAGAACAGGGTGAAGAAAGTATACAGAGAAACAGAGACTACAGTCTGTACATGTAGAGCTACAGAGTGCACCTGTATGATCAGTGAAGCTCATATGAGCAATGAGTGAAAGCACATGATCAGGTCTGTAGGTTGTGAGGAAGGCCTGCAGTTTGTTCGGTGTATAAGCTGATGTGTTAGCACTGGAGTGGACTTCAGACAGATGTGTTGTCATTGGCTGACTGTTTTTGGGCTGAAATAGTATAAATGAGATGTTTTGTACAGTCTGTGGCTTTAAACACATGTGCAGTGGATGTTGAGCGGCTATAAACTGGATAAATGTGTTCTTTGTGTCGTTCAGGCCGAGTGAAAATGCATTCTTCCTGTTCCATATGTAACACCCGACCTCTATTAACCTGCTGAATAGTTAGGTGATGTAAACCTGATAGAGTTTGTCAGCTGAGAGCAGAGTTTTAATCTGTAGCACACACACACACTCACACACACACACGTTTGTTTCTGTGAATTGTAGGGACATTACATAGACTTCAGTTCATTTCCTGAACCTTAAATCTATTTATTGATTTATGTTGTGTCCCCAAAAGGAACAAACATCCTCAAATCATGGGTGGCTAAATAAGTCTTGGTCCCTGCAATGTGACACAAACACACACACACACACACACACACACATATGCACACGTTTGTTTCTGTGAATTGTGGGGACTTCAGTTGATAAATCTAACCTTAAAACATGTCTTCACCTTCAAATTTCATGACTGTTATGTGTCCCCACAGTGAAGAAAGGTCCCCACACTTTGAGCATTTAAATACCTTTTGGTCCCCACAATGTGACATAAACCTGGTACAGAAACACACACACACACACACACACACACCCACACACACACACAGCTGTACTCTACCCAAGAACCTCAATCTTAAAGGGCAATTCCCCCAATTTTTCTAAAATCAGCATAATTAAATGCTTTGGATGGAAGTGTGAAGTCTTTCAGGGTGGTTTGATGTTAAATTCTCTACTTAAGAGAAACCTGCTGACTTGGAATTGCAGCCTTGTTCACACTGGTGCTGATAGGAACCCAAAATCTGAAGAGATTAAGCATTGGGAGACTTGGGCTATTCTGACTTTTTCTTAATATTTTTAATTTTGTCAGAAGAGTGTTAGTGAGGTCAGGATATTGGATGATTACCACCTCACCCCCAACTCCACCAACTCATCATAAAAGCACCACCATTCCAGAGAAGAAGCTCCGCTCCACTGCTCAATGCTGGGGGGCTTTATACCCTTGTGACCCACACCTGGCATTAAATGTGGTGCCAATAGGTTGATGTTTATTTCTATTCTACTGGCAGAACATCTCTACAGGGACTACACGAACTGTGTGTACATCTGTGTCAGCTTAACATAGCTGAATGCACTCATTAGAAATGGTGTCCACAAACTTTTGGACAGAGAGTGTAGTAACACTTAAAAAGTACTCAATATAAACCACTTCAGGACCCTGGACAGCAATTTTGACTCAGGACCCTGGACAGAGGCACAGAAACAACACTGACCTTCAGCAGAGCTCAGCTTCAGCTCCACAAAGCAGGATTTCACAGGTTAGCTGTGTAATTAAAGCTCAAAGTCAAATCTGTCCAATAGGAATGTCATTTCTGGACAAGCGTGATCTTCTCCACAGCTGAGAGTCAGAAGAGTTCACAGTGGTTTTGATAGGAACCAGACATCTGAGGCCTGTGAAAGCTACCTCACTGAACATTATTACATGACACTGTCTGATGTCTGAGACACAGCATTTTTTTTGGTACTTTTGAGATGTTTGAAATATATATATA